>PISX010006731.1:37336-94505 GCA_004024625.1 Mellivora capensis | reverse complement strand
AGATGCTGGCGAGGATGTGGAGAAAGGAGAACCCTCCTACACTGTTGGTGGGAATGCAAGCTGGTGCAACCGCTCTGGAAAACAGCATGGAGGTTCCTCAAAAAGTTGAAAATAGAACTACCCTATGACCCAGCAATTGCACTACTGGGTATTTACCCTAAAGATACAAACGTAGTGATCCGAAGGGGCACGTGCACCCAAATATTTATAGCAGCAATGTCCACAATAGCCAAACTATGGAAAGAGCCTAGGTGTCCATCAACAGATGAATGGATAAAGAAGATGTGGTATATATACACAATGGAATACTATGCAGCCATCAAAAGAAATGAAATCTTGCCATTCGCAACGACGTGGATGGAACTAGAGGGTATCATGCTTAGCGAAATGAGTCAATCGGAGAAAGACAACTATCATATGATCTCTCTGATACGAGGAAGTAGAGATGCAACATGGGGGACTGGGGAGGTAGGAAAAGAAGAAAACAAACAAGATGGGATCGGGAGGGAGACAAACCATCAGTGACTCTTAATCTCACAAAACAACCTGAGGGTTGCTGGGGGGAGGGAGAGAGGGGGAGAGGGGTGGGGTAATGGACATTGGGGAGGGTATGTGCTATGGTTAGTGGTGTGAAGTGTGTAAACCTGGTGATTCACAGACCTGTACCCCTGGGGATAAAAATACATTATATGTTTATAAAAAAATTAAAAATTAAAATAAATAAATAAATAAAGGTTCAAGAGAGGACTGTATTCCTGAACTAATCTCTTTACCCTGAAGTGGTCTGGTGCCATGAACTACAAGAGGGCTCTAGAAGAACCAGATGAACAGACATGTCCTGAGAAAAAGGGAAACTGGGACACCTGGCTCAGTGGGTTAAGCCTCTGCTTTCGGCTCAGGTCATGACCTCAGGGTCCTGGGATCGAGCCCCTCATCGGGTTCTCTGCTCGGCAGGGAGACTGCTTCCTCTTCTCTGCCTGCCTCTCTGCCCATTTGTGATCTCTCTCTGTGTCAAATAAATAAATAAAATCCTTTAAAAATTAAAAAAAATGATAATAAATAAATAAATAAAATCTTAAAAAAAAAGAAAAAGGGAAATTGGCTAATTTGAGATCAGTGAAGAGAAACATAGGAAATGTTCATTATACTAAAAATGAGAAATACTACTAAAATCTATACACATCTTCTTTTTTTAATGAATGTCAAGAGTAACCCTGGGAGAAGAACATCTTGAGACCTGTCTTCTCCACCTTGGTAGCCACCAGCCCCTGTTGCTCCTGAGGACTTGAAACGTGCCTAACATGACAGAGGAAGTCCATTTTTAATTTTGTCATTTTCATTTAAAAACTGATATTTAGTTCAGTTGTTAGAAAACTGTTAAGTGTGTTTGGAACATTTGTTTTAACTGTGTTTGGAACAACTAGGAATCTTTTTCAGATGCAAATCTTATACATAAACATAGACCCATTTTTCTTCCAATGAGAATTTCATGTCCAAATAGAAGGTTTCTTTTTTTTTTTTGAAGATTTTATTTTTTTATTTGACAGACAGAGATTACAAGTAGGCAAGATTGGCAGGCAGAGAGAGAAGAGGAAGCAGTCGCCCTGCCAAGCAGAGAACCCGATGCGGGACTCGATCCCAGGACCCTGAGGTCATGACCTGAGCCGAAAGCAGAGACTTAACCCACTGAGCCACCCAGGTGCCCCCAAATAGAAGGTTTCTAAGTGTATAGCACACACTAGATTTTAAAGACATGGTACAAATGGAATGTAAAGTATTTACATATCCATTACATGTTAAATGATACTATTTTAGACATGGTGGATTAAGCACAATACAAAAATATTCAAAATATCCTGTATAATGCTGTGATGGTAAAGACACATCAATATACATTTATTCAAATCCATAGATTGTACGGGACCAAGACTGAACCCAAGTGTCAACCAAGGACTTTGGGTGACTGGGATGTGTCAGAGGACGGTCACTGTTTGCACAGGAAATATGTACCACTCTTGTGGGGGTGTTGATGATGGCGGAGGCCATCCATGTGTGAGGGCAGGGGGCAGATGGGAGACCCCTGCACCATCTTGATTTTGCTGTGAACCTAAAGCTGCTCAAAAAAATAATAAACCTTAAAAAAAAGAAAGGATAAGGTGGTCACTTTATCACAATTACATTCTTTTTGACTTGAAAAGAAAGAAAGACAGCGTGAATCACTCGCTGAAATTTTAGCTCCCTTCATTCAAAATTCAACTTCTTTCTCTCGTATCACCCCAGAAAGAACGAAGGCTGAGCTGATTTTAAGGTAGGTTCACACTCCAGAACCTGACACCAGGCTCCACAAAAACCATAAATGGGAGTAGCTGTGAAGGCCTTCTCTACCCTGTTGCCAAATTGACCAAGTTTCCCCAAACCTGAAATGAGCCTGAACCTCTCTGGCTACACCCAAGTGCAGCACGCCGGGCCAATCTGATGCGTCTCGTCCCGCGTGCGTGCCAGATGCTGACCAGATGTTTGCGCCCCACAGCCCGCTGGCCTGTGTGGGGATGTCTGGACAGTTACGCTCCAGTCAGTCTCTGTTTTGGTATCATTAAAAGGCAATTTGCTTAAAACAGAAATCACGGAATGCGATTCCTGTCACTTGAAAACAGTCCCGTTGTGGCATGTCATCGCTTCTTTTGTCTTCAGTACGTTGGCATTCTCCACATTGCTTTCCACTTCTTAATGAATTTAAGAGTTTCTGATCATTCTTCGAGACCCGGCTTCCATGCAGGGCCTCCAGGAAGCCTCCCCTTGGTCAACAGCATCACGCCTCTGCTGGATTTCCACCCTGCTTTCCATACTGCTGTGTTTTTCCTGGAGACCAGCTTCCTCATCTCCTCTCCAGAATTCTCTGCCTTTGGCCCTCCATCCCAGCTCCGAAGTCAGCTCAAGGCTTCTCTTCATACCACACTGGAAGAGCAGACTTCTGTGAACAGGACCCGCTTGGCCCCATGAACACCTTTCAATAAACATTTCCATCTTCCTTTCCAGCATCTAGAGCAGCACACAGCAAACTGGGTCCCAGACGTCTGATCCAGCCCTCGGCCTGTCGTTGGACGGCCCGCCGGCTTACCATGGTTTTTACAACTTAAAATAACTGAAAAAAAAAAAAGAAAAAGAAAGATGAATCATATTTCATGGCATGTGAAAATTATATGAAATTCAAATTTCAGTGTCCATAAATAAAGTGTTTTTGGAACCCGGCCACATTCATTCGTTTACTTACTGTGTATGGTGGGTCTCTGCTCTAACGGCGTGTTGAGTTGTTGCAGGAGAGACCAGATGGGACTGAAAGCCGGAAATATTTACTCTCTGGCCTTTTATAGGTTTACTGCCTCTGAATCTCCTCTCTTCTTCCTAGCAAAACAAAGGAAGGCCCTCTCTTCCCTTCCAAGGCCAAACCTCCTGTGTTTCTGCACAAGCTCCTTCCTTGAATATACCCTTTGATCCCTAAGCCTTCCTCTGCTCCCTTCACAGCCAGACTGTTGACACCACAGGACTAATTTTCTTCCTGCGTTTCTCCTCAGCCACTTTCAACCTTAGCATTCTTTTCCTTACCCCCAAACGTTTGGATCCCTCAGGACTCCATCCAGACTCTCTCCCCACCCTCCCCTCCTATTAGGCCATCTTCTTGATGGCCAGGACTTTAAGTGATTACTCACATGCAGACCCTCCGATTGGTTCTTCATCCCTGACCTCTTCAGCCTTCAGCCCTGACCTCTCCTCCAACATACACATCACAAGTCCAAATGTCAAAATGGCATCCAAGACCTTCTCAGTTTCAATATGTCTGAGACACCATGTTGGTTTCTCCTTGCAAATCTATGCCCCTGAAAGTCTCTCTCATCCACTCGGTGGCTTAAGCCATGTAGGGGTTCATCTGGACACTTCCTTCTCTGCTGCTCCCCACACCCAGCATGTCCTTCTTGTTGGGTCTGCTTCTCAGATCCCTCTCAACCCTCTGCTTCTTGGATATTCTAATTCAAGCCACCTCATTCTCCCTGGACTCCTAAAGCAGCTTTGCTCTTCATACTCTGGCACCTTTAGAATCCACACAGCATCATGAATAAATCCCCCTCCAACCCTGCCCGACAACGTTCTCATTATCATTGGTTGATCCAGAGGAGAAACTGAGTGCTCCAGCCAGCTGGCGGGGAGGACAGTGGCACCTGCTGGAGCCCTGGTGCCCACAGCTGTGGAGCCCAGTCAAGCCCCCTGCCCTCCTGCCCTCCTTAGAACACTGGGCTGTTTCACAGGGTGAAAGAGTGGGGGTCAGAGAGAAGAGGAAGGAGGATCAGAGCCAAAGCCTGCAGGCCCCTTCCTCGGACCCCAGGATTTGACTTGCTGCTGAGCCTGGACTGGGAGTGGAAAGGGTAAACTGGGGGAGCACGGGAACTTTCGGGGAGCATTGGAGGGCATCCTCACAAATCAAAAGAATGAATACAATAAAAAAATCACCAAAGTATGCACAACCCCAGTGCTAATGGGGACCACCTCTGTGCACAACTTTCTCCACAGTTTCTCAGGACAGAGACAACACGGAAGTAAACGAGGAGCTGGAGACCAGCCCCCAGCCGAGCACCCACAGTCCCCCGCTTCCACACGGCCACGGAGGTGAGCCAGCTAGAGCCCCTTGGCCCCGTCTGTCCCTACCCTGTGGAGGGACAGCAGCTCCAGACAGAGAAAGCACGGCTGAGAGATGCGATGGCGGGGGTGTGGGAGAACACTGCCCCCTGGAAGCAGCTGGGGCGCAGAGGAGCGCTGATGATGACTGATGAGGGGACGCAGTGGAAGGAGGAACGGGTGTGTAGCAGGGATGCTTTCAGACAGAGCCCTCCCCAGGGTCCCTGTCACCAGGGAGACCACCCACCCTGCCCAGGTGCCCTTCATTCCCAGTCATCCTTGGTCTGGCCCTTCCGCCTCCTGAGGGTGGGGGGTGGCACATCAAGGAAGGTACAAGCGCAGCACAGCAGCCTGTGGAGGGGAATGTCCGGCTCCGGGGAGGGAGGCAGTGCTGGGACCCCCCCATTCCTGGCATCCCGGGGCAGACCCTACTGCTCCCACCCCAGCTGCCCTGGCCTCGAGCCCAGAAGGCCACCTCTGGGGGTTTGCCCAGATGGGAGGAAGGGACGAGAGGCTAGAGACGAGAGTTGGGCCTGGCCATGACAGGGAACTCACTCTCTCATCCGAGTGTTGTGGCCTGAGCCACCCTCCTAGGAAACTCCACAGAGCCAGTCTTGACTGTCCAATGGGGTAGAGAGGAATGGTGGCCATGGGAACCCTTTTCCTTCTTTTTTTCTTTTTGGTGATAAACAATATGTTAGTTTGGGTTACATAGTCTGTGTGACCATAGTACCAAGTGGGGGGGGGGGCTCCTTCCCATTCCAGTGTCTCCGCTCAGGGGAAAAAGGGAAAAGGAATTTCTGGACAGAGGTGGATATTCCCCCACAACATGGAAGAAAAAACGGAGGGGCCGCCTGGGTGGCTCAGTGGGTTAAGCATCCAACTCCTGGTTTCAGCTCAGGTCGTGATCTCAGGGTTGTGAGATCAAGCCCCACGTTGGGCTCTGTGCTCAGCAGGGAGTCTGCTTGAGATCCCCTGTCCCTCTGCCCCTCCCCCTGCTCTCTCTCGTTCTCAAGTAAATAAATACATATAAAAAAAGGAAGGAAGGAAGGAAGGAAAAATAGGAAGGAAGGGAGGGAGGGACTCAGGGTGGGAAGAAAAGAAAAAGCATTGAAGGACCAGGGAGAGGGGAAAGGCCAGGCTCCATCCAGTCCCCCTGCCCCCACCCTCCTCTAGCTCCTGGCAGCCTGTTAAGCTTCAGAAGGTTGGCTACTTGGGAGGCGATGTTTCTGAAGGCTAGGGAGATGCTGGATGTCTGCTGAGGGACCCCTGGACATTTCCACTGCATCTTCGCTTTCAGGCTTATCCAAGTTCCTCTGGGTGCAGCTGTGACACAGATCACTGCAGACAAACTTGAAGGTGATTTTGCCAAAGATACCTTGGAAAGCCCCAGCCAGCCCTGACTCTGGCCAGAGGGAGAGTCTGGGGTCACACTGTAAGACAAATTGCTTGGGTTGTACACCTAGCCGCGCAGGGCAGCATGAAAGAGGCTGATGTTGTATGGACCCACCTGGGAGGACAGTGGTTCTGCTGAGACTCCAGGACTCCTCTGCTGGGGAGGAGACAGAGACTGGGCCGTGGCACCCATCAGCCCCTCTCTGGGAGTATCTGAAGGCCCGGCTGAGGTGCGATGAAGCCCACGGGGATTTCAGCAGGAGGCAGCAGCACAAAGAGAAGATGTGTAGTCAGAGCCTGGCATGACTGGGCCCTCTGAGTCATTCTGGATGGAGGCATGGTTGAGGCTGATTTCCGAGAGCAGCCTTCTGTACTGGGGAACTCCTGCTTTGATTTGTGGTGGTTGAGAGGATGCTGGTGGTGGACGAGATGGGGTGACCCTCCTCTCTGGGTGAAGCAGAGGGCTAGCAGACACCTTTCCACCCGGACTCTGGTGCTCCTCAGGACGTTTCTTTTCTGCGCAGTTACTAGGAGTCTTCTGAAAGCAGAGGCGGGGCAGGAAGGGCAGGGGCAGACCGCTCCCTGGAGCCCTGCTGCCTGGAGTTGGCAGACACACTGTGCCCAACTCTGAAGGATGGGGAAAGGGCTATTGGTCAGTCCCACTGGAGATAGGCTTCAAGAGGATGATGTCGCCCTCTAGCTTTAAGTTTTTGAAGCCCAGGAGCAGATAAGTAACCGTTACCTTGTCTCCAGCAAGTCCTGGCTCTCTCACTGTGTGTCCCACTGGTGCACCACTAACGCAGTCCACATGGGGTCCTTGGAGTCTGGGAGTGACTCCACGTAAGGTTTTATGCATCATCTTCATGATCCACATTCATCTATCCGTTCCATGATTTGCCCTAACATGCTGGCATTGAGAACGAGAAATTTCTTTTGCAGGTTTCTACGGTGTCTTCAGCACCTGCCCACATCGCTGCTTGAGGTTCTGTCCATCAAAAGGCAGGGTCCCTGAACCAGTGCTATAGTGGGACTCCCTGGGTCCACACCTCAGGTCCACCATGTCTGTATTCTGCAGGAGCTCCGGGGGCAGCAAAAGGGCGACCACCACAGAAGGTGAGCAGCTGCTCACCAAAGGTGGATTCATTGCTGAAGCCAAAGGCTCTATCTTGATGCTCACCTCAGCAGAGTTTCTGCCTGTAAGTCTCTTTGAAAAACCAAGTTCTGCTGATAGCACTGCACAGCAGACCTTACCTGGTGGAAATGGGCTCTAGCCTTTTCTTCCATGTCTCCTCAAGGCACTCTATACAGGTATGTTCCCATCATGCCACTTTGCTTCAGTGTAAGACCTACATTACTACCTGATTTTGCTAACAGAAGGAAGTCTGAAAAGGATTTTTGCCTTATGAATCAAGAGAGGTGATTTGGGGGGTCTGAGAAAGCTCAGAACATTTTCCATACAAAGTTACAGAAAGCCATTTTGGCTTATGAAAGTTTTCATAGGAACGCTCTACTTTCGGATAGCGAGGGAGACCTGTATTCAGCACCCATGTTCTGCTGGAGAAATTCCACGCAGGACAGTGTTTTCTAGGTCTTGGCCACTTCAAAGAATGTGATTGTGTCGGGCTGATTCACTGCCTTCCTCATTCTTATTTGGCTCAATGATCTACTTGTCACGCAGTCAGGATGTTTGGGGCCAACGTCACCTTGGTGGGTTGACCTGTGCCAAATGATGGTCTCCAGGGCACCCCCCACCCCGCTCTGTGGGCAGGTGTGGCTGAATGGTGGCCCCACAGCACATAGGGCTTGGAACCAGTGTGCCCGAGGGTGGCTTCCCATGGGAAACGCTAAAGAGAGGTTCACTTCAAATCACCTCAAAAGAGAATCACTTCCAGAGTCGGTCCACTTCAGGAACTTCTCTTTGTAATAACCTCACAACACAATGGCAGAGAAAAAGAAAAATGCCAAAGTAATGCTATCAAACTGCACAGAAAAGGAAAAAAAAGAAAAACGAGAAAAAGGAAAATGAGAAAAAAATAAAGACAAGTGAGAAAAGAAAAAAGGAGGGGCGCCTGGGTGGCTCAGTGGGTTAGCCTCTGCCTTCGGCTCAGGTCATGATCTCAGGGTCCTGGGATTGAGCCCCGTATCGGGCTCTCTGCTCAGCAGGGATCCTGCTTCTCTCTCTCAGTCTGCCTCTCTGCCTACTTGTGATCTCTGTCTGTCAAATGAATAAATAAAATCTTAAAAAAAAAAAAGAAAAAAGGAGAGAATAAAATAAGGGTGAAAAATGAGGAAGTGATAAAAAGTTAAGAAAAGAAGAAAAAATAAATTAAAAAGAATAAATCAAAAAGAAAGGCCTACAGAAAATAAAACTGGGAAAATTGAATGAGTAAAGAATGAAAAATTTAAAAAAGAGACTGTCTTTTTTCCACTGTATATTTTTTCCTGCTTTGTCGAAGATTATTTGACCATAGAGTTGAGAGTCCATATCTGGGCTCTCTACTCTGTTCCACTGGTCTATGTGTCTCTTTTTATGCCAGTACCATTCTGTCTTGGTGATCAGAGCTTTGTAGTAAAGCTTGAAATCAGGTAACGTGATGCCGCCAGTTTTATTTTTGTTTTTCAACATTTCCTTAGCAATTCGGGGTCTCTTCTGATTCCATACAAATTTTAGGATTATTTGCTCCAGCTCTTTGAAAAATGCCGGTGGAATTTTAATGAAAAGAAGGGCCATCTGTATCCCAATGTTTATAGCAGCAATGGCCACGATCTCCAAACTGGGAAAAGAACCAAGATGCCCTTCAATGGACGAATGGATAAGGAAGATGTGGTCCATATACACTATGGAGTATTATGCCTCCATCAGAAAGGATGAATACCTGACTTTTGTAGCAACATGCACGGGACTGGAAGAGATTATGCTGAGTGAAATAAGTCAAGCAGAGAGAGTCAATTATCATATGTTTTCACTTATTTGTGGAGCATAACATCATGGAGGACATAGGGAGATGGAGAGGAGAAGGGAGTTGAGGGAAATTGGAGGGGGAGGTGAACCATGAGAGACTATGGACTCTGAAAAACAACCTGAAGGTTTTGAAGGGGCGGGGGGTGGGAGGTTGGGGGAGCCAGGTGGTAGGTATTATGGAGGGCACGCATTGCATGGAGCACTGGGAGTGGTGCAAAAACAATGAATTCTGTTTTGCCGAAAAGAAATTTTAAAAAAATTTTTAAAAGAAAAAGAAAAGAAGAAAGACAAAAAGGCAAAATGAGGGAAAAGAAGAGCAAAAACGTAAAGGAGAAAATAATTTAAAAATTAATAACAGACTACACCCAGGCAATGTCAATGCAATATATCCAAAGGAAGAAACAGGTAAAGCTTTGGCTGGATCCTTTGGGCAGGTGACCATCAGCATCCTGACCTACCAGCCTGCAAACCTAGGCAGTGGATGCCTAAAGCCCAGCCCGGGAGGGACTCCTTATAAGGTCATATTTTAAAAGTCAACCAAATAGGGGTAGGGACAATCAACAATGGGTTTCTCTCTCTCTCTCTCTCTCTTTTTTTTTTTTTTTAACCTCAACAGCCTTTTACACTCTCAACGGGACCCCAATGAGTTGTTTTGTTGTTTGTTTAGTGTTTAGTGTTGTTTAGAAATTAAAACCTGAGGGGCACCTGGGTGGCTCAGTGGGTTAAAGCCTCTCTCTGCCTTCAGCTCAGGTCATGATCCCAGAGTCCTGGGATGGAGCCCAGCATCAGGGCTCTCTGCTCAGCAGGGAGCCTGCTTCCCCACTCTCTGCCTGCCTCTCTGCCTACTGTGATCTCTGTCTGCCAAATAAGTAAGTAAAATCTTAAAAAAAATTAAAACCTGAAGGAAAGCTTCAGTAGCTTTTTGATTTCTAATTTGAAAAGCTGTAATAATACTTGGCTTTGAAAGAGCTCATCATGATGACCTTCAAAATATTGTTACTTTTTCTTTAAATTCCAAATGTTGGTCTCAAAATTACGCTGCAACTCAGCTCTCACGGAATGGTATATACACACGCTGCTGCCTAAGGGTCAGTAAGATACCCCACGAACAGCCACAAGGCTGAGGGCAAGAGGACTTTCCAGTTCTTAGTTGCAGTCTGGCCCGGTTTCTTTGGAGTGATTTCTTCCCTTCCACGGGTCAGAGGAATACACTGATACGTCAGTAAAATAAGGAGGTTGCAGCTGTGGGTTGAGAAAGCCAGTCTTGTAATTTCCCTTTTGAAAGCCAGCAACATGTCAAATAAAAAACGAATTTGGATTCAGGTAAGGAGAGCCTCCGTTCAAAAAAGACTATAGTGAGGAGGGAGACATTTGCAATACCATAAAATCTCCAAGCGTCAGGCAGCAAGGGCTTATCTTTAATGAAGAGGAGTCAACAAGTCTAGAAAGAAGGGTGTGGGTGGAGCAATGGGACCCGAGCGTGGGATGAGCTCACGGAGCAATGGGACCCAAGCGTGGGAACTGTCTTCTTTTGTGGCCAGCAAATCTCCGGAGAAGCTCTTTTGAGGGTTGTTCCACATGCATTCCAATGCTCTCTTAACCCCAGGCTGAGTCAAAAGATAGCCCACAAAACTTAATTTATGATCTGGCCCTTTACAGAAAAGGTTTGGTGACCCTGTTCTAGAAAATGCTAAACTCACTGAATATTTTCCTCTCTATAATAAAGCTGTGGAAACATAATTTACTGGAAGGTAAGCTTCATGATAGCTTTTTGTCAGCTTTCCTACTGTTTTAACCTTATCCCTGGAATATTACATGGCACGTAGTAGGTGCTCACTAAATGTTTGTTGAATGAGTGAATGAATGTACAATGAAGTAATTGTAATTGTAAAAGTCAATCTATTTCCTCTGTTTTCGCTGTGTAGGGACAAGTGATTGGTTGTTTCATTCACTATCCCAATGCCCCAAATAATGAACTTTTCCTTTGATTTTTTGGCAATATATTGATAAAGCTAAAAGTTATAGCAGCCAAAGAGAAGAAATTATGTATGTAACGAATCTAAATAAGAACAGGAACAAATGTAAACTATGGATTTAACCTGGGGAGTATGGTAACATGAACATTTTCAACCCTGACTGGGTGTCTTGAAATTTTTAAAAAGGGCACATGCTTTGGAGTTCATGTTTTCCACTCATTTTAGATCAAAGAGAGCGATTTTTTTTAATGGATTGGATTTAGCATAGGAGGAGAATGTTTGACCTAAGCTCTACCAGCCACTTTGTAGTCATGGAAGAACAAAAATTGTATCACTTTCTTTTTTTCCACTTGCCCCCCATCTTCTTCTGATGTATTTTAACACAAGCCATCAATGTCTTTAGCTCAATGTCAAGATCTGCCTTGGCTAATAATTTGGATCGACAGAGTAATCAATATAAATTTTCAGAAAGCACAGTCTTTTGAAAAACACCTATAGGCATTCAACTGCAAATATTTTTTTCAGGCACCCACCACATGCCTGGCACTAAGCTAGCCTAGTTAGTGTAGTAGTCAATGAGACGTTCAAAGTCCTTCCCATTATGCTTAATTTCTATATATCTATATCTAAAATGAATAGAACCTTAAATCTCAAACACTAGAGAGGTTACTCTTACCAGTAGATGAATTTCAAACCATCTGTGGACCTCGAAACCTTCTTAAACAAGTGGAAACTAATGGGAATGAGTGAAGAGTGGGAGAAAGAACCTTGAACTTGGGAAAAGGAGACTTGGACTTCAGCTCTTCCTTCCCCCACTCACAGGCCATCTCATGATGGGCAAGGCCCACCCGACCTCATTGATGCATATCCTGTCCTCACCTGTGGCTGTTCTGACATTTCCCCAACTGGCAGGATCGCAGTTCTATTACAATGCAATGATGTTCAGCTTCTTTTTTTTTTTTTTAAAGATTTTTTATTTATTTATATGACAGAGAGAGAGAGAGAGAGAGAGATTGAGATCACAGGTAGGCAGAGAAGCAGGCGGAGAGAGAGGGAGAAGCAGGCTCCCTGCCGAGCAGAGAGCCCGATGCAGGGCTCAATCTCAGGACCCTGGAATCATGACCTGATCCAAAGGCAGAGGCTTAACCCACTGAGCCACCCAGGCGCCCCTCAGTTTCTTATCATACGGTGCAGCGTTCTGATACGCAAGCATATGTTGTTGACACACTCCATACTGGAACATTTGTAACCACAGCATAAATGCTGTGGCTTCTCAGTGAAACCTGCCCTGAAGCATCCTCAGGGGCAGCAAAGGGAGAACTTTCTCCTGCCCATCCCTTCCTGTGCTCCAATACCCCTATACAGAAAGAGGAATGCAATATTACAGGGCAGGTGGCTGCACATTCCCCATGCTGCATTGTCAATCCTCTCTGACTTGGGTACTAGTGGTGGGAGACCTCATTTGACCCTCAGCATCATGGGGTCTACTGTGCCTCACCCAGCAGGTAGTTCTTACCTTGTCTACTGCCATGCTATGGGGGCTGGCATTCCTTTTTTTTTTTTTTTCAGATCTTATTTGAGGGAGAGAGAGAAAGAGAGGGAGAGCGAGCACGAGCCAGGGGAGGAGTAGGGGTAGAAGGCAAGCAGACTCCCCACTGAGCAGGGAGCCCAGGCAGGGTTCTATCCCAGGACCCCGAGACGAAGGTGGCTACTTAAACTACTGAGCTACCCACGCCCCGGGGCCAGCATTCTTTCCTACTTTCTTCCCTCTTTTCTGTGTCTTCTTAGTGTCCTTCTCTTTTTATGTTAAGATTTATTTATTTGAGAGGGAACAGAAGGAGAGGGAGAAGGTCTCAAGCAGACTCTGCACTCTGCGTGGAGCCGGACACGGGGCTTGATCCCATAACCCCGAGATTGTGAGCTGAGCCGAAACCAAGAGTGCAATACTTAACTGACTGCACCACCCAGGCGCCCAATGTCCTCTTTGTTTCTAGTCAGCTGTACACATCTTAGTTTTTGCACAAAGCCAGAATTTGTCAATAATTTATTGTGAATCGGGGTAGCTAGGGATGGTGAATGCCGTAATGCAGCCCTCTAGGGCATGACCTCTATGGAAGAGCCCTAAAACAAGTGTGTCCTCAGAGTCTCTGGCTGCCTGTTTCTGCTCTTTAGAACTCTCTACTCCCCAGATGCCCCATTCCTAGATGTGAAGACCACTTTGTCAGCATAGCTCCAGGATCCAAACTCTTCTCAGATTTTTTTCCCCAAACCAAACTTCTGCCTCAGGCTTTCAGTGGGTGCGAGGTTTCAGTCAAAAGATGACACTTCTCTCCCTCATCCTGTGTGGCAAGTCCTATGCACCTGTTCCTGAAACCAGAAGACGTATCTCTCTCTCTCACCAGTCTGTGCTTACAGTTGCAGTATAACTACCAGAAAATATGAATTTGTTTAACACTTAACAGGTCAAACACTGCTCTCTCTTAGCCAGGAAAGACAGGAAAAATAACTGGATGCCTAAAACGTAGAATGGCATAACTCTCCCACTGGGGAATAGCACCAAGAATTGCCTAACAGAGAAAGAAAAGAGACACATTCCCCACGAGACTATGGAGTGATTAGCGGAACATCACAGATTTGGAGCAAACCCGTACAGAACCTACTGCTTTGTAATAACTATGTTCTTTTCACTGGTTTTCTTTGGCCTCAGCTTTCTCCACTCCAGAATGAGCCAAGCAAAAATGGAGAAACACTCCAGATGTTATGGTGTGATTGTTCAGTAAAATGCCGCTTTCATCCAGTCTGTGTTATTTGGTATCCATTTTTAAATATGAATAAGCATCTTATTTGTTCTTTGGATGCTGTTGAGCCCTTGGCAGCTGCTGGCATTGTTCAACCTAGGGTAATTCTGACAACATCCTTGCTCCAGAGAGCCCAGCAGAGGGCATGGGAAAATCAGCCTCGTTTGTCTGAGAAAGCATGAAATTCCCAATCCAAGTGAACTTTTATTTATAATACAAAACCAGTCCTCTAATTCCTCGAAATCCATCCAGTTGCTTTTTATTATATTTACAATGTTAAGGATTCAAGCCCGTTGTCTACCAATCATACAATAAACCAACACAAATATGGTTCTGTGAATATTTTGATTCGATTAACTGTCATCTTCCAACTTGGAAAGAGCTACAAGTGCACCCCTGTTAGCAATGACAGGATACTGATATATCTCCCTGGTTCTTCTCTGTTCATAATGAAAAATGACCATAGCACTCATTTGGAATCTCTGTACAGTGAATGCCTTAAACTTATTTATCTTTCGCAGCCGCCCCATTTTGCACACAGGCTAGAAAATTGCAAAATGAAGAGGAGAACATGACACAGGAGAAGCATTTGGTTTTTAGCAAAGGTTTTGCTTCTTTTTGTTTTCCAGGTCGCTCTGCATCGGTTGAACAGCGGAAACTTCTGGACAGCTGGCATCTCAGTCAGAGTCCTTTAAGTGGAAACAGCAACCATGAGCCATGATAGTAGGTTCCCATTTCCAGGACAAGTTGAGCACAGAAGGCCTTTGTTTAAGCTAGAAATTTACAGAAGCGAGGAGAGCCACAGGTTGTGTGGATATTGAATTTTCCAAATCCTTTAATTTTTTTTTCCTTCCTTTCATTTTCCTCCCTTAGTTGTCAGTTAGGCACATTATGAGCAAGTAATCACTTGCTAAAAGGCAGGGTGTGGTGTAAAGAAAAGTATTTCTTTAGTCAGTTCCTTTACTAGTGTGCTATGGAATAGTCCACAGAATGGCAAATTAACACTCTGGGTCAATGTCATACCTACCCATTCAGATTTCCATCACTCACTGGTTCCATGGTCATATTAGAGAAATCAATCAGTGCCAAGCTTCCCTTTTAGAATGATTATTGGTCCATTACTCATTAACTTTTTTACGACAGTGTTTTCAAGAAATAGTATGGAATCACAGAATTTCACAGCTGGTAAAAGATGAGAGGTCATAGGCCAGCTCTTGAACTTGACCGATGAGGAATCTGCGATCAGGAGTGGGTACATGACTTAAAGAGGCATAGCAGGGCTCCAACAGTAATCTGACTTGTGGGTCCCCTCACCCCTTCTTCAGCAAGGACGATACCAGAAAACCACACTGGATAACAGAGAACAGCTCCAGCTCACCTTAGAAGCTAGGGAAGGGAGAGAACCCAGGGCTCTCAGACACAGAGGTAATATTCTAATTAGCAACTAGTATGACACAGATGCTGACCAGGCATTGACTGGACATTGGCCACATTTGGAGCAGGATTCTAGAGACTGGCTGTGCTGGGCACTGAATTTCAGCTAGTGAATAATGGGATGGTCTGAAGGCATTGAGGGAGGGGCTGGAGAAGCCAGCGAGGGGTCCCGTGGGAAACATGAGGCAGAAGCCACACAGACTAACCAGCATGGAAGGATTTCAGTGTTTAAACAACTGGTATTCCATATTTTCATGTGCCAGCCCAGCTTGGAAGAGTAAATAAAGAGTGAGTAACCCATTCCTTGAGGGGAGGGATGCAACTAACCATTTTGTGTTCTCAGGACTTAACAAGAAAACTCTGTGGCACCCACGCAGGGATATTGCCAAGGAAAAGTCAAGGGCAGGGATTCTAGGTCTGCTGATGGCATCAAGTCTGATATCTTGTTTACTTTGCATGTTGAGGCATGGCTGTGCCAATGAATTGAATGAAGAAATGTTACAAGAAGGTACTGCTTTGATGTTCATACAAAAGAGGGGACCCAGTGCCTACCACAGGGTTCTGCCACCCATCTGAAGGTCAGCTGCTCCGGCCCTCACCGTCTGCACTACGGGAGAGCAAATATCCCACCTACTCTGCCCACTACAAAGGTGGGGAGAGCTTTATATACAAAAGTTGTCAGCATGGAGTGCGCTAAGCTACCAGCATTCTTCTCTATAGTTGGTGGAAAGAGTTGGGCTAGAGGTAGGACAGACTCCGGCCTCAAGACCATCAGGTGTCCTGAAGACTCTTGGACACATGGCAGGAGTGGAAGGGTTGCAGCTCTGCTGCTAGAACTTGCAGGTGGAGGGTCTCAGGTGGGCTTGCTCTGGGTATGGATGGAGACACAGCCACTGACCTGTGAGGAGCATGGGAGAACCCTGGTTTTCACAAGTTGTCATGATAAGAGATGTATAAAACTGGATCCCTTTTCACTTGACTTCCAGGGCTGTGTTCTCTTCCCTCCTCAGTAATAGTGATGTATCACACTGAGACATCCTGTGAAATAAGATACAGAAGTTGATTCTCCATGTATAGAGGACTACAGGAAACCCATCAGTAGTAATCATAGGTTTCAGGAATTTTCCACTCAGTCATTTACCCCTTTCTGATGGCTCTAAAATGACTCTGGTTTCTATACTGCCTGAAGACAATGCTGAATTCATGATCTGTGTTGTGATCAGTCATTGATTTATTCATCACCACTTTTATGTGTCAGAATCTGAGCTAGACCCTGGAAATACAAAGATGTTATGACAGGTTCTCCCCATCTGTCTCTAAATTGTGAGCCAACAGACTCTAAGCATGAACATCCTGACGGGGCACAAATGCCCTTTAATCACGCCATTCAACCAGCTTTTCAAATATCGTTTCCAAAATCTCAATGATCCAACTCTAGATGGACCAGGTTTAATTAAAGCAGTATATAGCTTCTTATTAAATACCTGATGCTTCCAACCCATTGTCCTGAGGCCAAATTTAGAAGCTTGACTTCTTCCTTCTCCTAAGGTTAGTAATTCCCCGACAAGGCTCCCTGGTTCCTGTAGAGGGTTGAGTGGTGGCTCCTAAAAACTTATGTTCATGCTTTAACCCCTAGAAACACGAATGTTTCTTTAACACCCCAGAACATGGGTGTGGGTGACCACACACCCATGGGAGTGTGGTCCTGCTGACACCAATCTCAGAATTCTGGACTCCAGAAGGGTGAGAGAATAAAGTTCTGGGTTTTAAGTCACCCGGTTCCTGGTCATTCGTTACAGCAGCCATGGGAAACCAGCAGAGTTTCTCACAGACCTACACTCTGGCGGCGTCTTCACCTGCTTTCCATTTAGACATGACTTCACATGTTAATGGTGATAAAAATATTTAGTTGACAAAGCTGCATTTGGTAACAATTCACTTCTACATTCTGTGACTCTCCTTTGGAGCTGCTGATCAGTGCAAGACAACCAGTGTTACTTCCTGAAATCGATTTGACTCCCAGGAAAGCAAAGTTTACCTGGGAAGCCCTTTGGTGGGAGCTAAATGAACGATTCTGTTAGACATTTGAAATACAAGAAATTATCAGGACACCATACTTCATATCTCAGGGTTTGGGGAATGAGGATGTCAGGGTGGAAGCCCTGTTCTGGACTTCCATGGGACAGGAAAGGCTTAGTTCTGGGAGAAAGGAGCTCTACGTTCCCTTTATAGAGTGAGTACTTTTGGTCACCACCTTATATTCTCATTTCTAACCTGGGATTCATTTAAGTGACATTTTATTAGAAGGCTGTATCACAGGGTGCCCAAGAAAACTCTTGCCTGGAGCCTGGGGAAACACCTGACAGACAGTGCACGTGCCATTAATGTGTGTGTGTGTGTGTGTGTGTGTGTGTGTGTGTGTGTGTGTGTGTGTTTTAAGATTTATTTATTTGTTAGAGAGAGAGAGTGCACAAACATGAAGAGTGGCAGGCAGAGGGAGAAGCATGCTTCCCGTGATCAAGGAGCGCTAGGCAGGACTGGATCCCAGGACCCTGAGATCACGACCTGAGCCCAAGGCAGCTGCTTCACAGACTGAGCCCCCCAGGCATCTCCATAAATGTTTTGTCAAGCTAAAATTGATTACATTTATTTCTGAGTCCATTTTCAGTTTTCTCCACGCATTTGTCCTCTGTTACATGAAGTCACTGCATCATTTGTCTTGGAAAACAAGAGGTGCAAAACAGGCAGAGGGCTCTGGGAATTTACGAGAGAGTGGAATTGACTGGTGCCTGCAGAGACTATGACTTCCCCAAACTCTCAGGACCCTGGGTTTTGTGTCCTCTGTGGCTCTGAATGGCCTCTGCTTTGTGGTAAAGGCATGTGCCTGTGCTCATGTGTGTAGAATCTCAAAAATTCCTCCAGGATAAGGACGAGTCTCATCCGTTTGTCCATAACCTCTGTCCCCACAACCAGAGGGTCCACCAAAATCCCTTGCACAGAGAGGACGCTGAAAACCTTTTTGCCGAGCCCTGATCTTCTCATCTAGAGATGGTTCAAAGGCCGCCCCTGGCCGCCAGCTGGATATGGCGGCAGACGACGCCAGGATAGCAGCCATTAGCTGAGGCCACATCTTGTTACATTTCTCTTTTATAAACTTTCTACTTCTGTCAGCTTTATTCTTGGAGGCTCTTCTCTTTGGTGGTTATAAGTTAAGCTGCAACGGTCTGACCTGGGTGGCTTCAGGGACCATTTGCGATCTCCTCCCAAGAACAAACTGGAATGTTCTGCATTTTGTCTGCTTGGTCCCAACCATAATGTATTTAAATGCAGCCTCTTGTAGTTTATATAAGTCAGTTGGCTCATTCGGTGGGTGCGCTCCCCTGCCTGTCCTTGGTCTATTTTCAGACTTGTGTGCAAGTAGGTTTAGCAATTGAATTCTTCATTCTATAAAACTTGAGCCCTGCCTGTCAGGAACCAGTGCTTTTCACCCATGGTTGGACTACATTGCTTTGAGTAATTAGGAGTGACAGTAATCTTTTTACACATGTTTATTTTTGTGTTGGTATTTTACTCCTTAATTCTGAAGTTTTGTCAATTTCCGAGAAGAAGTTTAGCTTTCCTTTCTTTTTTTTTTTTTTTCCTTTTTCTTTTTTCCTTTGGTCATTCTTGTATTGTATTTCATCACATTTGTAATACAGAATTTTTCCGGGCTTGCTTTATTCCTTTTCCTTGAGAAATACTCTGCCTGTCTTCGTTCACTATAAAAACACAGGCATGTGTAGTGATACTGTGCTCTATAAGTTATTGTGTTGTGAGAAAACTGGCCTCTGGAGGGCATTGCAAAGCTGATATGCCCCGGGCTACTTCCTTCTATTTCAAAGACTGATGGTAGTTGGATTACAAAGCAGATGCTTTATAAATTGTTAAGGTCGGAATGCCTAGGCTCCCAAATTACAGGTGAGCATTACAGTTTGAAAATAGGAAATGAGAAGTGTCTAGCTAGACCATCGGGTTGTTTTACAGGAGGCTGATCCACATTCCTCCAATGAGATGCCCAAAGTGACTTTGGCCCAGATCTTGGCTTCTTGGCTTTGCAGTGGCCTTAGCTGCGGAAATGCACAGCCCTGGCGAATCGCACTATTTGCATGGCCTGAGTGTGATCAACTCAAAATAAACTTAAAACTTTAACAAAACAAAACCCACTTTTTACTTTTGAGTGCTCAATAGATACTTATTCAATTAAATTAGATAAATGAAGATACAGAAATTTAAATATTCTTCTTAGAAGAATGAAATAAATTTGCCAACATTTCTTTATTTTTAGAGGCGAAGACAAGCGTGCATTTACATCACGCATAAGAAAGGCTGTTTAAGCTGTACTCGGCAGTTTAAAGATTTGTGCCATGCAAACATTGTTGTAACCCCCATGCAGTGAAGATTCGGCAATTTACTGTAACCCCCAAACAGAAACCAAAATCCCAAATCCACTCACGAGTAATGTAGATTTTACAGAAGATTTCATGGGGCAGCAGCTATCACAAAGCACCTTTATGCTGATTTACCACTGTCTCTTTTTCCACAAGACCCCTGCCCACAGACTTCTCCCCGCCCTCCGCACCCCACCTTTCTAGGCTGCTTACTCCCTGGCACAGAGGTGTCTGAGCTGGCATAGGGAATTTTCCCAGCTGCTTCTCCAGGTAATCTGCCATGTTACACCTCTCTCTTCACAAGGCAGCCCCTTCCTTGCAGTCTCTTCAACTCCATTTCCAGCCTCTTCCGCTCAGAAGGGCCCTGGTTTCTGCTTGGATTTCTGTGATGCTGAGAGAGTGTTTGATAAACCACATAAAGCCTGAGGGTGAGCTTCTTCCTTGAACTTAAACAAACCAATATCAGGATGTATCCATGTCTGGAAGAAGAGGTTGTGCCTAGCATGAGCCTCCGGCTTCTCTTTCTTCTTAATCAGGGGCAGAGTTAGCCCCCAAGTGATGGGCAACCAGACATGGGCAGCTCTTGCTCCTGGGGAGGGTGGGGTAGGGGGGCCTGACTCCTGCCACGAGACTCAGGGAAGTAGCAGTGGGGTTCACTGTGGGTTCATCTTGAGATGGCCTAGCATAGAGGTGATGGGTGTGGGCACGGCCAGCCTCCCTCTGATCACACAATGGACATCTCCTATGGCTGCTATAACAAATCACTATGAATTTGGTAGCCAAATACAATATGAGTTTATTAACTACAGTTCTGGAGGTCAGACATCCTAAACAGACGAATGGGTCTGCATTACTTCTGGAGACTATAGGATAAAATCCATTTACTTACCTTTTCCAGCTTCCCATATTTGTTGGCTATTGGCCCTGCCTCACTCTGTCTCCTGCTCCTTTGTTACATTTCCTTCTCTGACTGACCCTTCTACCATCCTATATAGGGAGCCTTGACATTGGGTTGGGCCTGCCAACATAATCTCCCCATCTCATGATATTTAACTTGATCATGTCTGTAAAGTCCCTCTTGTCACGTGAGGGGTGACTTTCATAGGTTCTAGGATTAAGATGTGGGCATCTCTGAGGCCATCATCCTGCCTAACACATTCTCTTTCATCAGCTTCCTGTTGTCTGTGTGATAAGGGATCCTCAGGATTGTTGAGCCTAATCATTTGCGAATCCAAAGCACCTATGCTTGAACCCATCCTGATTCCTGAAGCTTTCAGGCCCAACTTTTTTTTACCATTAGCAGTGGAGTCTCCCATGTGAAGACTCCAAGAAAATAACCATCTTCCTCAGAAGCAAAAAAACAAGATGGCTGTTTTCAGTTTCCTACCTCCTCAGGAGTTTCCTCAGAGACCCTTCCCTTTTGTGTCAGGCTGGTCAGTCTGTTTATGATTCAGAACCTTTCAAATGCATGACCAAACAATGCTCACCATCGCTAAGTCCCAGTCAAGTTGGCTTCCAAATTCCAGATCATAATTGCAACAATTCTTTCACCTCTGGGAAGCTTGAAGTCTGTCCACCAGCCTTTCGTGGAGAGTAGTCCAGTGAGGAATAATCTGTACCCTGCCATGTGGGGGCAACGGTTGTAAAATTTTCAGAGCCAAGACTTTTGACAGTTTTCTGCTTTCTTTCCTCTTCAGACCTAGCCAGCATCTTACGTGGCTGGAGCGATGTGGCTATTGCCTGTCTGGGGAAACTTGATGACCTCTAGTGCAGACCATGGAAGGATTCCATTGTACCCTATCCTTTTCTCATTCTGCACGCTGACATTCACAGATTTCTGTTGGGATGGGTCAGCCAAGGTTCAAATGTCTTTTCTCCCGGGATTGACATTCTGTTGCTTGAAAACACCATCAGTGTCTGGTGCATCACTTTTTACTGTACAGACAACATGATCTTTCCTGTCTCTTGTCTCCACGTGTTAGCTAGGCTTCTGATAGACATTCCAGGCTCGGGGTGATGGTCTAAAATAAGGGTGTTAAGAATAACTCCTCATGCATTCCTTTTCTCCATTATCTCTCAGGAAGGATTGGTAGTCACAGAAAGAGTATTTCAACAGCTCAAATAAGCTGTTTATCCCTCATTTCCAACCTCTTTTTATCATCTAAGGACTTTGCATTATTCACTCTTAACATCCTTCAACACTATTAAAAAATCTACGTTGTATAGCCATTGTTTCAAACTCAAAAGACTTACACTTTAGGGATTTTAGTTAGTCAGTGGTAGAGATCCATACTGTACGGGAATTACTAAATCCAGATCTAGGGCTCTGACACGGAATTTCCATGAACTATGTTCCAAATACATTTTCCTCCCTTTCATCTGTTCAATTAAATGCTGAGCACTCACTAGCCTTTTAGTGGGAAAGACTGTATTCCCTTTTGAGCCATCTCACACAGACAGGTGTGCAGTTCCCTGGTGGGTAAGGGGTCAGTCAAGTTGCCAGGCCTAAGTGAAGAAACAACCAGGGTCTCATGAGCTCACCACACTTGCCATGTCTCAAGGTTCATTTGTCTGTGTTGCTTTGATTCCTTGCTGGCCCAGATACCATCATAGACCTTTGAGGGCCCAGAGGAAACAAGGACCATCCACAGTGCCAAACTCAGCCATGACACCCTTAGGCTTGGGATTCAGAGATTGGCATGTGGGACTCAGCTTCTCACTCCCCAGACCTTTGGCCATCCCCAGGAGGGCAAAGTCTAGTCACAAATTCATAACTATCAACATCCTTCTTTCTAGGAGTCATCTGAGGAGGACAGGAAGCTTGTGATTTCCTAACCCTGATCTGATTTTACTGTCTTTCTGTCAGACAATTGGCTAAAAGGAAGTTGCCTCCAGTGATTCTAGGTGGTACTCCCCCCATCCCAAGAAAGGATTCTAAATGATTCTAAAGTACCTGCAACCACCCATCTAGGTGAGCTGCCCTTAGAGATTCTAATTTCACATGCCCAAAGCTCTCTCACAGAGGAAAAAAAGTTATGATGTGTAGAACTGTTTAATGGGGAGACTTAACTTTTTTTTAGTATGTCTTGAACCCCTTTTCCTCCACATCTCTCCTACTCAATACTAAGCCCCCTTAGACCTATTTGCTGAGTTTTATCTGGTAACTCGAAATTATCAGGAAGTCTATTGCTAGTTTTTTAGACTTGGCTCTGATTACTGAGAAATTTCGGTCTCATATTTTGTTTAAAATAGTTCTTCATCTCCCTTCGCACAGTTAGAGTTGCTAGTCTCTTGGCTCTGGAGGTTTGGATCAGAGAAAGATAGACGTTCTGTCTGGGCTCTTTCCTCTGCTCAGCAGCGCTGGAAAGAGAGGAAGAGGAAATGATCTTCCTCAGCTGTCTGCTCCTCAGGAGACCATGAACCTCTCCTTGGGTGATTCTGACTCAAATTCATTGTCTGTTGGCTCAGAAAAAGAAAGCATTGGCAAAGTCTCTTGTGCATTGGAGGTTGCTGGTGAGATTCAGCTGTTTCCAACTGGTCACTAGCTAGAAGCATCCTACTGCTGGCCTCTCAGCAGTGATGCTTTTTGTCTTTCTATTTTAGGCTGTCCTTATCCCTAGCAAACCTGTAGCACACTACCTCTCACCCTCCACAGTCTTACCTGTCATTTCAATCTCCATTTCTGTACCCAGCAACAATTTTCAGGATCTATCTTCTATGCCTCTGAAGAATTAGGACTGGAAGAACAACCTTACTCCTCTCCACCTGGTCATACCTTCACATCATTTCTTACTAATGCAGCTTCTCCTGTGGGAATGACACAGGTGATGCTTAACAAGCATAATGACCAAGCAGACATCCAAACAGAATTAAATGTTTCCCTTTTTGCAGATATATCTTATTAGTGGATATCTTGGAGTCTTTCTCCCTAGACTATGGAAAGGGAAGGAAATAGTTCTTCTCTATGAACACTCTATACAGGTTCTAAAATTATATAAAGTAAATTCATCCTCTCTGTTAGCCTGTCTTTCTGCTTTTTATTTATTATATCCTTCAATACATAGTGGAATGTATTTATCCTTTCATGTCATCAAATATCTTAGTATTTATTTTTATAAATTTTGGGTTCTCTCTCTCTCTCTGAGAACTTCACGACCTTCAAATTATTTTTAAAAATTATATTTTATTCCAGGGATGCTCGGGTGGCTCATTTGGTTAAGCATCTCTGTTCAGCTCAAGTCATGACCTCAGAGTCCTGAGATTGAACCCCGCATTGGGCTCTCTGCTCAGTGAGGAGTCTGCTTCTCCCTCTGCCCCTTCCCACCCCCCCCACCACTTGTGCTCTCTCTCTCTCAAATAAATAAATAAAATCTTTAAAAAATTATATTTTACTCTTATATTAAATTTCATAACTTAAAATTTAGATACTTAATCCAAGTAGAATTTATTTTTATGCATGGTGTGAGGTAGGGATTGAATCATAGTTTCTCCAGTATCACATTCATTGACTTCTTGAAATCCTGAATCTTTTGTAGGAGTTGCAACTTTCACTAAGATTAATTAAATTTTTACATTTTTATTTCAAACAATGTAGGAGATCTGCCTATCAGCTAAGAAGGGCAAACAGTGACTGAGAAATTGACATAAGTGTTGGACGAATGGCTTCAAAAAGGGAGAAATATGAGAGCATGTTTCTTGATTTCAGAACTTGAGTCGATATTTTTTGCTAATGATGATCTTTCTTCTAGATGTAATATTTTAACACCATCCCTGGGTGAGGAGGATCCTGTGTCACATCACATGAGTAATCAAGCTAGTGAAATCTGCAAAGTGAAAAGTGCTGTTATTCTTGTGCAGTTCTATACTTGCTCAGTTCTCCTGGGTGGGAGACAACACAGTGTCATGCTTCTGGCGTGAGGGAGCTGCCACAAAACCTCCGCAATATGTAAAGCAGAGACCAGACATGTTGCACAGTATGGATTCTCTAAAACTCCTATTATTCAGCTACTTCCATGAAGGAAAAAAAAGGGGGGGAGGGTTTAACCACAGACAATAACATGAATCATCTAGAGAGAAAACATGTATCTTGGCTTAAAAGAAATTTTGGTTTATATGCACTTCCTTAAAGAAATTATGGTAAAGTTCCAACCACTACATTTTGAAATTCAATCAGTAAATACCAATTGAGTTCAGCTTCCTAGGACCAATATGCAAACCTAAATGGTGAGGAGAATTCAGAGGGAAATAATAGTCATCATTTTATAGGCTTCTCTTTCCACAAAGAGATTCTCTAGGCAGGAAGACAAAACAGTTATTTCTGGAACTTTAAATGATTATACAGGAAAATAAGTGCTGGGAGAGCAATGTTCTCCAAACACAGAGCTTACAAAGAGCAGCTTCATAGAGCAGCGGAGGAGCCAGCAAGCTCTAGAGAACTAGGAACAGAAGGAGCAGATATTTCAGGAGGGAGAAACATGAACAAAGCAAACAGGTGGCAACTCACCGGTGTCATCTTCTTATTTGACTTTATTTTTCAAAAGTCAAATGTGAGGTAAAAAATGGGATATTTTCCTGGAAACTCTGCATGAAACACTTAAATGAAATTCACTTTTTGTTCTGTAAATATTAATAAATACTATAAAGAGATTTTTTTCCCTCAAATTTCCTCTGAAGAGTATTTGTTTTCCAAACAGAAGCTATCAGGCTTGGTTATCCTTGTCAGCAGTTCTCATATGCTTTATTTTTAGTACCTTCTCCAGGTTTACACAGAATGAAAATTATTTAGGAAATACACAGAGTATAATCTAAAAGACACAGTTAGTAGAAATCTACGATAGTTATGGATGGTTCCAAATAATAAATCACCTCTGAATACAGTATCTGACAGACAAGTCTATTAAACATTATGTTTTAGTAAAAGAGGCTTAAACAGAAAGTGACACGTAGAAAAATAGAGTCAGCAGTTAACTGACTCTGTGTTTACTCACCAGGCATAATAATGCTTTGAATGGCTACCTGAGTTGGTCCCACACCTCTGTCTGCAAAGATCCTCTTGGTTTTGAATTGCATTCTTTATTGCTCTTATTATTTACTTGACTCTCTACCTTGGGGTTGCATCTTTTCCCACTTTCAAGGGTTCTGACAACTCACTGAACCCTTTGCTACATCCCAGTTTCCTTCTTCTCTCCTTTCCTCCTACTCCCTCCCAGGACCTCCCCACCTACCCTCTCTAACCTTGGACTGCATGCCAGTTCTAGTTCTTGGAACTACTTCACAATTAGTGCAAAGCAACTATTCCCACTCAACCCATTTTAAAGAATTTCTTGGGGGAGGGAAAAAAAAAAGAGCTCTGCAAAGCATTGCAGGCCCACCAGCTTTGTTCCATGGCTCATCTTTTGTACTGATTTATGCCCTTAGGTTGCAATGGCCAGGAGGCATATATAATTCTTGTTCCCAGGTGCCCTCAGAACCTTAAAGTGCTGTGTAATTCATGCAAAATTACAAGGGAGACTTCTCTCTCTCAGCTGTTTGATCCTGTGCCTTGGGGGTGTGTCAACTCCAAGAATAGCTCTGTGCCTCACAATTCCAAGGTCAGTTCTCCCGTGGAATGTACCTGCCTATTGGCTTTTCTTAATCCAGCATCTTCTTATTATTTTGTCTTTTCAAGTGCAATACCCAGGCACAAAGGTTAATGGTAGAAACTTCTCGCGTTTTGTCAGGCTCATCCCAGAGTACCACACATGCTGAGCATCCATGGGCATTAATGAGATGACTGGAGGCCTGTGCCTTTGTTTCCAGTTTTTAACATTTTGTGGGGTTTGGCCTGCTGAGCTTGGGTTTTTTAAATATCCCCTCAAACCAAATTGAATCCACACTGAACTGGCAATTACCACAAACATCTCTTACCCTGGCCAGAAAGTTCCAGAGGGAATAAACTATATGGTAGAAATTCTCAGTGTCTTAATTAGGAATGTAGAACTGTTCAGTTTTTCTTATTCAGAATGAGTGACTAGAAACTCAAAAATCTTGCTTTAGTCTACAAGGCAGTATGTTTCCAGGTTAAGCCATCCAAAAACACATTGTATTGTTGTGATTTGTTTCTGTAGGTCTTGAAATGTTTCATACCTGAATTCCAAAGAAGTAAATGATATGTGAAAAGTGTTTCTGTGCTCGGCAATACCATCCTTCCCTTCTGAGCATGGGCCAGTCGATCTGCACAAGGGGACCGTTTGTGGGGTTGGGGAGCAGCTCAGACTGTCATTTCTCTGGCAGCCTACTGTCTCTTCCAAATCGTTATCATGACACCTTCAGTCAGGAGCTCCTGCTCCTCTGAAACTCAGGCCATTGAGCTATAACTGTCTCTATGCCTTGTCACTGCTGTCATCTATTGACACCCTGGTCAACTCTATTTACTCACTGACTCCTTCAAGATTTGATCCACTTTCTTCTCTGACAATTCTTGCACTACTTAGCCAGCATCTTCTGTGGCTAGAGCTGTGTAGGTATTGACTGTCTGGGAAAATTTGATGACGTCTTTCTACTCCTGAAAGGCAATGCCATGTGAAAGGTGACCCGGAAACCTAGCCCTGTCTCCTTAATTCCAATGACCATTCACTCTCTATTCCATCACTGAACCATTCCTACCTAGGCTCACATCCTAGTTCTGCTCGTCACCAAATGGACCATTGCCTTTCTCCATAAATACTCGAAATTTCTCTCCTCTTAAAAATAAAACCCCTCCCTTGATTCTCCAGTTATCATCTAGACTTTGCATCTAGACTCCTCTAAATACCGGTCTGTCCTGGCTATCTTCCTTTCATCATTCCTGATCAATCCTAAACCTCCTGTGATATGACATCCCTCTCCACTATGCTACTGAAAATGATCTCACTGGGGTGGCCCAATGGCTTGATTGGCTTGATTCGCTTGATTTCAGCAGGTTTGTTTTTGCAGATAGTTTTACAGAGCTTTAAACTGCATCCGACCACTTCCTTCTCTTCCATATGTGACGACATATTTGTTTGATTTTGCACCCATCCCTCTCAGTTGTTTTCTTTCTTCATCTTCATAGACTCCTTTGCAACTCTTTTTCAGGGTTCCATCTTAGATCTTCTCCATTTTGTCTTCCGCCATGCTTTCTCTGGGTGATCTACTCTAACTCCCACTTCTAGCGAATATATGTTTATATGCCAGTCACTCCCAGATCTATGTATTTAGTAGCCATTCTTCAAGCTTCAGACTTGTAACAGATAGTATCACCCTCTAGATACCTATACCCTTATGTCACACCAAGACAAAAATCTCAACACGTGCAAAACACAATTCATCATCTCCTCCTTGAAATGGCCTCATGCTCCCATGTGCTCTAGTGGGTCAGTGACAGAAGCTAAAAGAATAGCTTTATCTTTATTCTTCCTCTTCTTCATTCCTCACCTCCAAGAAATATAAAGTCCTTAGCATGGTGCCTGACTCATAGTAAATGCTCAGTAAAATTGGACAGTTGTCCGTAAAGACAAATGTCTCATTTGGAATTTTTAGAGAAAACAAGGCTGATTTGGAAAGCATACATCTCAGTATGTGACAGGCTTAGTAAATGGCTAATTTAATCACAAATTTACCTCAAACAAGTAGCGTATATTAACCTAAATCTTTCCTTTCTAGAGAAGTAATGGAATGTTGCCACTCTAAGGAGGTTTTCTTCTAAGGCATTCTTTCTGCAAAATGTCTCCTCCATTTTATTTTCTGGAATGACTTCAGACTCTGTGTGCCATGCTGTATTAGCTCCATGCCTCACTCTGTTCTATAAGGTTTTTGCCAACCTGTGGTGACGAGGAAGGGGGATTTTATATTCTAGTTGGTTTTCACCCTGGAAAAAGAGAAACTTTCAGGCTGAGCATGTGTGTTTCTGACCTGAGAAAGACTTCAGGATGTAGAAGTCATGGATTCCATGTGTTTCTTAAGCCATCCCTCCTGGCTATAGATGTTTGGAGAGAAGAAAGGGTTACTATGAATGGTTACATGCTCCCCACTAATCATTTTTCAAACTTTCTAATCTTCTGGAGTCCTTTTTAAAACCTGTTACCAATCACAGGGCTAAATTATGAGGACTTTGGAGACAAGATTGCAGGACCATACTTAAATACATTTGCACACTATGCACAGTCCATTTAAAGAATCTAAGGAACAAACCTGGAAATCCCAACCTTAGCTCTCTGACTAATAATATCTTATAGATATTTGCCCATCTTGAGGAAAGCTCTTTTCAGTATGTTTATACAAATTGATGAGGACTCCATGACTTCTACTACATCTGGCAGTGACATGGTATTAAAACATATGGCTTCCGTGCCTGATCAATCATTTCCTGCTTAGTGATCTTGGTGGGTAATTGCTAACTTGCTCTAGTGGTAATGAGAGTCATTCTCTACTTATACCTCTTTTTTGGTTTGGGCTTTACAAGTTGATCAAGGACATCTAAAACCACTTGGCCACAATGTGTTTGACTCTGTGCGGGTCCTAACATGAGCACCTTTGCTGGTAAGCACTGGTGTGTATGCTGTCTAGCATCCACTTCCACTGGCCAACATCCTTGGCTATTGTTAACATTTTGAATAGCACCATTGACCATTTCTGCTCTTGATCTGAACTTGGGTGACTAGCACATCATTCCTGTATACCAGTGTGTCTCTGATTCCTTTAATAGATGGTCTCGACTTCCCATAGCTGATTTAGTCATTAAAATTGACCTTCAGATTCTATATTTTCAAAACACAAATGTCCTTACCTGGATTCCTGACATATAGCAGTTGTTGGCCCTATAGGCCTCTTCTGCTAGATACACATTATTCCTTCTAAGTCCTAGGTGTTAGGATGCCAAATGTGCAACTTACCTGCCTATAATTCTGTTCACTTTAAGCAACTGATCTTGCCTACAATTTTTTGCCTGTCATCTTAGTCAGTCAGGCTACTATAACAAAATACCATAAACTGGGTGGCTTAAACAATAAAAATTAATTTCCACAGTGCTGGAGCCTGAAAGTGCAAGATAAAGGTGTCAGCCATGTTGTCTGATGAAATCTCTCTCCTTGGGTAGCAGATGACCATCTTCTTGCTATGCCCTCACATGGCAGAGAGAGAACACAAGCTCTGGAATCTCTTCTTATAAGGACACTAATCCTATCAGATTGGGGTTCCATCCCAATTACCTCCTTCAACCTTAATTATTTCCTTACTCCAAATAAGTCACAAGAGTGGTTAGGGCTTCAACGTATTATTTTGGGAAGAAACAGTTCAGCCCACAGAAACTGCTTTGCACAGTTCTGTCCATAGGAACTACTTTGCATAGTGAATTGCAAATAAATAAAAAAAGTCTTTCCAAAGAGTAGTATGGCTCAGGGAACAGGTAAAGTTAACAGTTAATGGAATGATCAGCTAGCTGGAATGGCTTTCTCCATTGACAGGCAGAAGCTCTGGAACAAAGTAATGAAAGAAGAGAGGGCATATTTTATCCAGGGCTGAAGGTACACAGGAAAGTCAGGATGAACAAACAAGGTATGGAAATTTTTAAATCAAAGATTGGCTGAACAGTTGGAACCTTTTATCGCCAGCAGACCATGAATCCCATCTTGGTAAATTTCCTGCAAGATTCGGGTGAAGAAACTAAGGCCCTCAAAGGCTGTAAGACTGGGAGTCCTTGGCAAACCAAGATGAGTTGGACATTCTATTTTTCCAGGGTGGCATGATATTATATGAATGTAAACAAGAAGACATTCCTCAAAGAATGTTAAAACCCTAAATGTACTTGAATTATGACATGGTGATGCCATGATGACAAATACAGAATTGTATTTTCATAGAGCATTCCTCTCCAGAGACTGGCAAATTCCAAACTCACAAGTTTCCCCCACACATGGGGCTTATTAGAGGCCCTGTATCTCCCTTGGCCAGGGAGACAAGTTGTATTTAAATACTAAAGTGAGCTGTTTTCCATAATGTATGCAGAGTGGGCTTCAACCATGTGTTGGAATGACATCAGCAACCCACAGACTCAGGCTGTAAAGAGGTTCAGAATCTCTGCATGCCAGAAAGATGAAAGAGTGGGGTTGTTATATGTCAGGGGAAAACTAACAAACTCATCCACTCCAGCTAACAGAGGACTCACGGATTTTCCTTGAACTGAGTCGAGTCTTCAAGAATCTGTAGCTACAGTATTTATGTATACATTGCTTTCAGTAGATATGAAGAGGAAGTGCTGGGAAATGGGCCCTTTATCTTCACTGTCAAATAAGTTTCATAGCAATGCTGTATTAAAGCCCTGATACTTTGTGGGTCTGCCTCTGAGACCCCAAAATGCGCACCACGCAGGAAATATACTACAATCACACACCTTACCTTCCTCCATGTTGTTCCCAGACACAAAACCTTCTTCACAGAACCCAAGTCTACCAGCCAAGAAGTGGGGAGTGTGCTTTTGTTTAAAAGAATGAACACTGTGCCATCTCAAAATTCAAAAAAAAAATTTTTTTTTAAGTTTTCATGAAATAAAATGGTTGTCACAATTCCTTGGGACTGGTAACATTCATTTTCTTTTTCTTGATTGCAATGGCAGTTCTGATACTGCCCACAGGCAGGTAGAAGCCAAGAGTCTGAAACTCTTGCCGACAGGGAAGAAGATAAATTGACCTGGCTGCTGCTATTCTATGAGAATATTTATGTAAAAAATAATCATGATTGATGAAATAAAAAGACTCATTCTTTGTGCTTGAACATGTTACATGCCATTAAGGCAAAGAGAATTTCACAGGATTTCCAAGATGGAAGAAAGAGGGTGTGGAATTTTTAATGTTTTCAGTATGGAAAGAGCAGTAAGTTTAAGATGAGAAAAATTGGTTCAAAATTGTATCTAAGAGTTATTGCCTGTATGATTTGTACAAAATACTTCAACTCTCAGATATGAAGTCTCTTAACTCAATGAGGTGAGTGCATTAGATCACCTCATTGATTTCTTCTACCCCTTAATTTCTGTGATGCTAACTAAAGTCTCCAACACTGGGGAAACCACTCTTTCCTCTTTCATACAACACCAGCATGAAGACATCCTTAAAAAGACCCAAAGGGATGGTCCTTCTACTTTGCAATGGATTGAATATTTGTATCATTCCCAAATTCATATGTTGAAATCTTAGTCTTAAAAGTGACTAAAACCTGTGAGAAGGTGATGAAGATCAAATGAGGTCATAAGATTGGGGCCCTAATTTAATAGGGCTGGTGCCCTTAAGAAGAGGAAGAGGCAATAGAGCCTCCTCTTTTTTTCTCTCTCTGCCAAGTGAGGCCATACCAGGAAGACAGTCATCTACAACCCAAGGAGAGAAATCACATCAGACACCAACATGGCTGGCAGCTTGATCTTGCATTTTCAGCCTCCAGAACTGTGAGCAATAAATTTCTGTTGTATTTTTAAAAATGATTAAAGCCTCAATCCCTACTCTCAAACCTGGATTCTATAAATTAGATTCAGGCTTTGTCTGGAAACATGCCAATTCAATACTACTAACACTTTGGATTGATCCTTTTAGACAAATACTTAAAAATAAGACTTCTCTATGTTTCTCAGAAGCTGTGAACACTTTATAAAAAGTGAACTAATGTGGTCAATTAATTTTTCACAAGGATGCCAAGAACATTTAATGGGGGAAAGGACAGAAAGGAGTCTGAGAAAACTGGATATCCACATGCAAAAGAATGAAATTAAACCCTTTTCTTACCCCATGTACGAAAATTAACTCAAAATGTATCAAAGGCCTAAACTTAAGAATGAAAACTATAAATCTCTTAAAAGAAGACATAGAGAAAATCTCTCAATTTTAGATTTAACAATGATTTTTATGACACCAAAAACCGGCAACAAAAGAAAAATAGATAAATTGGATTTTCATCAAAATTAAAAACTTTCAATGCGGTAGGGAGACAACCCACAGAATGAGAGAAAACATTTGCACATCATATATCTGATAAAGCACTAAAATCCACAACATATAAAGAATCTACAATTTAACCAAAACAAACAAACAAAACCCCAAAACAAAACAAAACAAAATTCCAAAATGGCCAAAGGACTTGAGTAGACACTTTTCTAAAGAAGATACACAAATGGCCAATAAGCATATGAAAAGATGCTAACATCATTAATCATCAGAAAAATGCAAATTAAAACCATAATGAGACACCATTTCATACCCTTTTAGGATGGCTATAAAAAAATACAGATTTGGAAAATAAAATAACAACTATTGGTGAGGAGGTAAAGAAATGGAATGTAAAATGGTGCAGCTACTGTGAAAAACAATTTAGCAGTTCCTTAAACAGTTAAGCGTGGATTTCCCACATAATCCAGCAATTCTACTTTCGGGTATATCTACCAAAGAATTGGAAGCAGGGGTCCAAACAGATATTTGTACACCAATGTTCATAGCAGTACTATTTATGATAACCCAAAGTGGAAACAACTCAAGTAAACATCATCGGATTCATGTATAAACAAAACCTGTTATATACATATGCAGCAGAATATTACTTAACCATAAAAATGAAATCTGGATGTGTGCTAAGATATACATGAATCTTGAAAATGATAAGCTAAGTGGAATAAGTGAGATAAGCCAGACAAAAAAGACAAATATTGTATAATCCCACTTATGTGAGCTACCAGGAACAGGCAAATTCACAGAGACAGAAATGAGAATAGGGGTTACCCATGGCTGGTGAAGGTAGAAATGCGGAAATATTATTTAACAGGTACAGAGTTTCCATTTGAGATGGTGAAAAGTTCTGGAGATGGAAAGTGGGTATGACTGTATGACGTTGCAAATGTACTTAATACCACTGAATTGTGTACCCAAGAAGGGTTTAAATGGTAAATGTTACATTATGTATCTTTACAACAATCCAATGATCTTATAAAAATGCACCCTGAATCAAGTCCACTCTATTTTTCTCTTAACAATCTAGCCCAAGTCACCACATCTCTCACCAGGACCCTCCATAGCAGCCTCCTAACCAGCATTCTTGCTCTTACTCTCGCCTTCATGCCCACCATATGTCTACAAGCAGCCACAGTGGTCTTTTAAACATAAAAATTGAATTTTGTCCTTCAAAGTTGAATCTCCTAATGGCTTCCCATCATTTAGCATAACATCGCAATGCTTTCTTTTGTCTTCCCAGGCACACATCATTGACTTGCTTCCCTGTCTTGCATCTCTTCTCACTCTCCATCCTTCTTGCTCCCTCAGCAATCCCAGATGGGCTATGTTAGCAAGCTCCCTACCTAGAGTCTCTGCTGTTTGTACCACTCTTTCATCCAGAGCACGACTGCCTGGCTCTTCATTACCCAATTCTCAGTTCCAGTGCCAAGAGGCCTGGTCCAACTTCCATCTAAATCAGCCCCCAACCTTTAGTCCTTTTATCCTGTTACTCCATTTTATTTTCACTATAGAATGGTCATTATCACCAGCTGGCACTACCTTGATTACTTATATATTTAAATGATCCTCTGTCTTCCTTCAAGCTATATAACCCATGAGAACAAGGATTTTGTCTATTTTGTTCACTGCCGTATCTTCATTGCCAGAGGCTGTCACATAATAGATCTCAATAAATATTTGCCAAATAAATAAATATATATTTCTAAAAGTGAGCTAAACCTCTCCTTCTTCTATAACAATAGTTTTCAAGACAACAGCCCACAATGCTACTAATGCTATCATAAATTAGGAGTGAAATTTTTGTTTTTCATACTTCTCTTGGTTCCTTTATGTTAATACATTTCAGTGAATTTGTAACAATGTCCAAATGTACTACTTTATCCTTTAGAATTCCTAAGTCCTAAGGAATAGGTGTATCAAAAAAACCCATACGTAATCTATTTACATTTTACACATAGAAAAGATCCTAATTTTTATATATAAAATATTTTATCAAGATGAATTTTCAATATAAATAATATTTGCAGACACTTTAGTAAATTTACTTAAAACAATACATTAGAGAAACTATAAAGAGACCCTCTTTTACAAAAATAGCTTTAGCTGATAAAGCCCTTAAGCTCACTACTCAGTACAGTTAAAAAGCCCTACAAAAGCTATGATATAGTGTCCCAATCATTTCAGAATTAAAACTTTTCATTCCAGGAAAAATGTGTATTATTTCTTGGGAAAAACAGCACTGTTTTAAGATCCCTGGAAAAAATAATCAAACTGGTTTCCTTGGGAAATCTATAGAAGGTAAGAAGATTTGCTACAAAACAAACGATAAACAGCTCTACCCAGAAGAGAAAACAAGCAAGTAGAAAGTGACCACACCAAAAATCTAACCAAACATTCAGAATTTCTTGAGTTTCTACTATGTTGAGGAGTCTGAAGCCACAAATTAAAGAATTCTATAGGATTCTCTAATCTTTGCACCTAGAACTGCCATACTTATGAAGGCAAGAAACAAGACCAACTGTGTTCCACCTGGGACTTCGAGTAAGGACTCAAGGTTGCTGTCTAGACTGTCATCAGTAGAACTTGAATCAGATGAATCCAGCTAAGCCCCATACCCTTCTCCCCAAGGCACTCTTGAACTTCATTACAAATAAAGGAGCAAATACAAGCAACTTGGTTAGTCTGTTCTATGCTCTGTTCCCTCTGTCTGTCTCTTCACCTCACCTGCCATATCCCCAACATGCTCTGTTATGTCCTCTGCTGTTCCCTTGCCCCAGCCACTCTCTAGAGGCATCCACCTCCATCTGCTTCCCCTAGACTCTCTTGAGTACTTATGCCTACTGCTTCCCTTGAATCTCAGGATGGTGGTGGTGGTGTGTTCTCAGTTCTCATAGCTACTTTCACACTATTTTATCCTCATTTAAGAGCATCGTTGGCTCATATGCCCAGATTCAATATCCTCTAATAGTCTACGTTATGACCATACTTGCATTATGGCCTCTTAGATGTGCCCACTTTTAGTTGAGGTCCTTGGCCCTTGGCACATCTTCTTCCTTTTGGTGATAAAAATCACCAGTATGCCAGGTGACTCCAACATCTAAGTGAATCAGCCTTTCAACAGCATTCCCCTTTAGTAAACTATTTCCAGGGCCAAGTCCTGGAATGGATCACTATGAGAAACTACTTTATCTCTGAAGCCGTAAATCTCTTAACCTATCAACCACAGATACCTTATAAAACCCCAGTCTCAGATGAATCTGAATAATAGCCTTTTTGTTCCCACAGCTAAGCTGCTGAACACTGCTTGGAAAAACCATTTGTCTGGGTGAAAAAGACATGTCATGTTTGGCCTTTAGCTCTACCTATTAATCCCTTTAAACGTCCTTAGTCACCAACCTCTCCTTTGCTTTTCAAGACCTTCTCTGTGCTTTCATCTTTCTCTTCACCCCTTCTCCCCCATCCTGACTCTCAGCAAGTGCTTCACTTCTTTGGTTCATTGTGGCACTAGAAGCTTCTTAGCCAGTAATTCCTTCAAACCCCTCCCATCTAGCTTAGCAATTTTCATGCATCCATATATGCCCATACTCCTACCCTCCTTGTTCAGACTGAGGTGTAGCCATCCCTCCTTCTGCTTGCTGGACCCCATCCTTATCTGCTCCCTTGGAGATTTTGTCCCACTAGCTCTCCCCATTTTCTTGAAGATAAGATTTTCAAACTCTATCTTCTGATGCTTCCTCTATCTCAACAAACAAAAAACTTCCTCCAATTACGCCCCTGTCTCTAACCTTCCTTCACAGACAAGTTAGGTGCCAAGTAGCCACTGTTCACAGTCTCCACATCCTCTCTTATCATATTCCTCCTAAGTTCAACTGATGGAGTGGCAAATGTAGAGACGTGTGTGCTCTCTAAGAGGAAGCATGCTGTAGTAAAGAGACATACCAGGCAGGAGAGTGTTGTTTGTTTTGGTCCTGGCTTCACCACTGTGTGTAAATCACTTCTCTCTCCGAGCTTTAAAGTATGGGAACATATTGTGTAAGTGATAAGATTAGCATTCAACCACTTCCATTTGTGGAAGTATTTATTAATTATAAGGGGCTAGTTAAATATTAATTTTTAATTATTCTTTCCCCAAATCATTCACATTTTAGCAGGATCTGGCTTTTCCAAGTGATAAATCCTCTTACTAAAAAAGAGTGCCTATAATGAGAAGATTTCAGGCCCTGTAGTGGGTCGGCCCAAAGGGTATTTTGGGCCGGTGGTCATCTCCTTAACCTCACCTTGACAGCAGCTCTTCCCTGACTTAGGTTCAACTGGGTACATGCAAAAAGCAGTTCAGAATTGAGCTATGGCAACAGTTTGTTGAAGGTCACAAACTACTTTCCAAATGTTTGGGATTCAATAAAATTCCAGATGTATTTGGCCCCGAGCAATTTTATTTTGTTTTTAAGCCCGTGTGTGTTTTAAAGAAAATTTTATCCACATGTTTTTGATTAATTTACACTTCAATCATTAAAATTTGGGTTATTTCATAGTTATCTAACATCCAAGAAGGATTTTTAAATAAATGTTCAAAAGTACTTTCCTTAAAAAAAAAAAAAAAAGCTCTCTATAGAAAAGGTCAAATAACAGGAAGCTGTGGTTTTCCAAGAGTAAATAAATTTTACACACAAAGTTTCCATTTTGAGGGCAAACTCCAAACCTGTTATCTTCATGTTTTGTCTAAGGAAATCTTAACGAAACAAATTTTACTGTCCAAAATAAACAGAAAGTGCCAGGTGAACACAAACTTAAAATAACTAGCAAAACGTGACACCCAGAGCCACAAATGCAAACATCTACCAGCTGATTTGTAAATAGACATTGGCTGTATAGTATGGAATCAGAAAGAGTACATAAGTTATTCTTGTGTTGAATGACCTTGGGTCAGGTATTTAACTGAGTAGGGTCCCAGTTTCCCATGGAGTTAGTAAGACCTGCCCTACTTATTTCAAAGCATCTAAGATAGGGTCAAGGAGTGTGTAGGATATTACAGTCTCCTGAAAAACACAAAGTGCTAGGCAATTACATTATTTCCAAAAAGCAGTAATAAAAATGTATAACCATTGCTGTCAGAAAGAATTTTGCAAAAATGTAAACTTTGGGTAATTACAATGGAACATTATGAGTGGGGAAAAATGAAGTTTGAATTCAGGTTTTTGACTTTTTTAATGTACAACTATCCATTTTATAATGTTGTGGCACTTGCTCACTCTCCTTTTTTTGATCCAGAGGCATTCAAGAACAAGTTTTGAATTTTTAAATTATACGGTTGTAGTAAATACCCACTAAATATTCACAATGTGTCAGTCCCCTTAATGTACATCATTTTTATTTAATCCTCACTTATCCTGTAGTAAGTGAGCATGTTATGTAATACATAGCATGGTCTTCAACTCACTGGTGAAGAAATGAAAGGAAACTCATTGAAGTTCCCATAGGTAAATGGTCAAAACAACACTCAAGTAAATGTAGCCTTTAGATTCCAGATATTTTATTTCCTTTACTGAAGTTGTTTTCAACTTTTCAAAATGAAAAGAAAAAATTTCCAGTTTTTTAAAAATTGTATTACTCTTCCTGTAAACACAAAGGGAAATTTATTTGTTTCTGTAATGTTGGGGTTTACACTGGGTTCACTACCTGAGCAGACATGCTTTTTAAAAAATCTTCTTTGGTTTTATAATGTCATTTTCCTGAGTATTTCTTGAAAACCACATCAATAGACCAGATGGCCCACCTCAAGAAATATTTTCATGAACTCCTAGAATATAGAAACCTGGGACTCAGCCTCCCATTTGCCCAATGGTTGCAATGTCTATGTGTCTGAAACTTACATATGGCTTTGGGCTTCTATAATTCACCAGGTTTTTGGTTTTTAGGTTTTTTTAAGAAGATTTCATTTATTTGTTTATTTCAGAAGGGGAGAGGGGCAGAGCTTGCTGGGGCCGGATCTCACAACCCTGAGATCATGACCTTGAGATCACTACCTGAGCCCAAACCAAGAGTAGGATGCTTAACCAAGGGAGCCACCCAGGCACCTCACTCACCAGGTTTTTAAAATAAAGCCCTGAGTCAGTTAGTTCTTCTAGCATAGTACACTACCTTGCAACCTAACAGCCTGAAACAAGATTTAGTTCCTGACTCCATGGATCAGCTGAATGAGTCTTCTGATTTGGGCCAGCTTGGCTGATCTCTGCAGGACACCTCCTGGGTATGCAGTCAATAGGCAGGTCAGCTGGTGGCCTGATGGTCCTGGAGGGCTTCACTGAGCTGGGTGGTGGTAGGCGTTGGTGGCTCAGAGCAGCAGGAGGGACTGGGCTGTGGGAATCGCTCCCGCCATCTGGCAGGCCAGGCTGTCTTCTTCCCATCATGGTCTCAGGTTCCAAAAGAGGAATTGGAAAGCCTCTGAGCTTTTGCCCTGGTCCCTGTGCAATCTCACTTCTGCTTCATTTTATTGGCCAAAGCAAGTCACCAATATAACCCAGATTTGAGGGTGAAGGGAATAGACACCCTCTCCCCATGGAAAGACCCATAATATAAGTAGCAATTTCTACTACTTATCACGTTGTTCACCCATTTCCCGATATTCTTTGGCATATTATTTCTAAACAAAGAAAAATCTTACGCACAATTCTGCCCCTTGATTCGGAGTTACCAGCTTAGGTTGTTTAAAGGCTAGTGAGAAAACAAACCTTTGAGTGTGTTCTTTTTTTAAACCCCAAATAGTGGGTAACTTAACGGAGGTTGGGAAAAGCCGAGATGGAAGCCAGAACGTTCAGCAGTTTGCTCCCATTCCCTGTGAGCATGCAGGGCTTGGTTCTCTCCTAGCCACCCCGACCTGTGCCCTCGCTCTAGACTCCCTGCCGCACACCTTACCCGAACAAAACCCGTTGGACCTTGTTGATAGAACCAACTCATGTAAAATTCACATAGAACTCCAACTTCAGATTCAAAGCAGCGTTCCATCCAAAGTATTTTTGGAATAATACTAATTATTCTTTCTTATGCTGTTAGAGGAATTATTTAGAAATGGGAACCTGACTGTCCCCTAGTATGACACTTCTTTAGGAAACTTTATGGCTTACAGAGGTTTATTTAATATAACACAAGGGCAATGACAGAGAGCACATTTTAGGGTTCTAGAGGTGTCAGTGTTTCAAAGGTTAGTTTCATTATTATTATCAAAATAACTTTGATGTCAATGCCCATTTAGGGATGTTGTATTAGCACTTTACCTGAGTTTTTGACTAAGACTTTGTGCCAGGGAGTGGAAATCCCATTTGTAGAAATAGTCTTTAAGACTGGGAAAAACTTGGGGCACCTGGGTATCTCAGTCGATTAAGCGTCCAACTCTTGGTTTGGGCTCAGGTCATGATCTCAAGGTAGTGAGATTGAGCCCCCGCCCCCATAGAATCCCCAGTGGAGCCCCCCTGTAGTCCTCCCCACTTGGAGCCCATGCAGGGCTCCATGCTGAGTGGAGATTCTCTTCCAGTTCTCTCTCTCTCCCTCTGTCCCTCCCCCTCCTCATGTTCTTTCTCTCTCTCATTCTCTCTCTCTCAAATAAATAAATAAAATATTTTTTTAAGATTTTATTTATGTATTTGACAGACAGAAATTACAAGTAGGCAAGAGAGGCAGGCAGGGAGAGAGAAGAGGAAGCAGGCTCTCCACGGAGCAGAGAGCCCAATGTGGGGCTCGATCCCAGGACCCCGGGATCATGACCTGAGCCGAAAGCAGAGGCTTTAACCCACTGAGCCACCCAGGCGCCCCAATAAATAAAATATTTTTTTAAAAAGACTAGGAAAAACACAAAATATATTATCTAAAGGTCTTGTATGGCACTGTATAAAGAACCCCTATAAATAGATAATGAAAAGACGATCAACCCTATTGCAAAGAGGACAAAAGATTTGAAAGACACTTTACAAAAGAATACATATAGCAGCCAATAGAGGCATGAAATTGTACTCATGATGGTAGGAATTCCATGTACCTGAGCTCATTGCCACCTTTTATCTGTTGTAAAATGAGTTCCTTGATTATATTCAACACTGTGTAGAATATCATGGTGGTGAATAAGGCTTCTGTGAGCCCGTGGATAGTGGCTTAGGCAAAAGCGTTGCAAATGGGGAAGGCACAAATCCCTATTCAGAGTATGTACTCCAGAACTAAGCACTTCCCTTTTCCCAGTGGTGGCAGGTCAACGGAGTCAACATGCCATCAGGTAGCTGACTAATGCCCCCGGGGAGTGGAGCCACCAGTGGCTTAGTGTTACCTCTGTTGTGACAAATTGGATACGCCTTAATGGCTGGAGTGAGATCAGCCTTAGAAACACATCTTTGTGATCCCGTGTATATTTTTCATCCTGCTGCCATAAATATATTGCTTATGCACCCATTGGGCAGACAGAGGGGCTCTGGGAAAGGGGCTGACTGAACAAGTCACCTTCTTCACCTGATTATTGTGCTCTTATGCCACTGTTTGAGGACTCACATGGACCACGCATACCTTTACAATCTGTGTTTATTCAGAAAAGTCTACCAAATACGTCTTTTCCAGACCTCCTTACACCCTTTTCCTAGTCATCCTCTTTCCGAGTCCTCGACCATCCGGCCAAACTATTAACCACTACCCACAAATCAATGTAGATTTGAATCTCTGGGCTCTTTTCCCAGGAATGTTGAATGACCATGTGTACTACTCAAAGGTCTATTTGTTGGAAGGAGGTTTCCTCACCGCCGTCCTTCAAGTGAAATGCCGTGGACATCTACACTCAACCCGTGACAGCATATGTTAGCAGACCGCTCTCCATGGGTCCCTCGCATTTCTGTCTGTTACTTTTTTTTTTTAAATATTTTATTTATTTGACAGATGGAGATCACAAGTAGGCAGAGAGGCAGGCAGAGAGAGAGGAGGAAGCAGGCTCCCCATCAAGCAGAGAGCCTGATGCGGGGCTCGATCCCAGGACCCTGGAATCATGACCTGAGCCGAGGGCAGAGGCTTAACCCACTGAGCCACCCAGGCGCCCCGGTCCCTCGCATTTCTGTACATCTTGTGAGCAGAGGCATGGATGGCCTTTGTTTTAAACTATCTTTTCAAGTATGTCTGCATAGTAGACAACCTTGGAAAGTAGAGATAGTGTCTCTCTCCAAAGCAGAGATCGTGTTTTGTTACTATCTGTCAATAAAGGTGAAGGTTCTGAGATTTTATCTACTTAAAACCTAACAAGAGGCGCCTGGGAGGCTCGGTCGTTAAGCGTCTGCCTTGGGCTCAGGACATGATCCCAGAGTCCTGGGATCGAGCCCTGCATGGAGCTCCCTGCTTGGCAGGAAGCCTGCTTCTCCCTCTCCCACTCCCTCTACTTGTGTTCCCTCTCGTGCTGTGTATTTCTCTGTCAAATAAATAAATAAAATCTTAAAAAATAAAATAAAAAAATAAAAGTTAACAAGTTCACCTGCCACAGTTTCACGTAGAGCAGAGATGCTGCTGGGCCAGGCCAGCTACATTTTGAATATGCTATTTCCACCTTAATTAGTCACTAACTCCAGGTTAGCCTACCCCTAAATGGGAATATCAGGCTTGAGGGTGACAAGGTCTCCACGGATCAGGCATTCAGTTTTAACAAGAGGCTAGCAGTGAGCTAATAACTACTTTTCAAAAGGGATGTATGAAAGCCAAGTCAGGGAGGCAATAAGTTCAAATTCCCAAGTGGTGTCTCCAAGTGGAGGCTGCCTCCCTTTAGCAGGTGGTAAAATCATCAGCCACGGAGACTTGTAGCTTAAAGGGATCATTAGGGGCCCCAAAGGCAGAGAGCAGGCCACAGCTTGCTGGATAACTTTCTCTGTAGTCTATTGGTTTGGCTGTCACTCAAAGCATGCTGGTTTGGGGATAGGCAGATCTAAAGGACTAAGCAGAATGCCCAAGTGAGACACATATTATCCAAACACTTCAAGAATCCAGTAATGTGCTGGACCTCCTTTTGGTGCTGGAAAGACAGAAGATACAACACTTTTTCCTTGACTGCCAGAGAGATTGAGCCTTGTGAATTTGTCTGCACAATTCCAAGAAACAACTTGGCAAGCAGGACTCTGGATTTTTGGGGGGTTTATGAACTGCTCCAGCTGGTTGAAGTATAATAATATCAGAGTCAGGGTAGTTTCAACAGAGCCTTTCCAACCAACACCAGAGGTGAGAAGCCCTCACTCTAAATCCCGGCCCCTTCTTGGTGGCAAGAAGCCGGGGCTTTTGTCCCACTAGAACTTCTCTACATGTGTCTCTTCCTGATTGACAGAATCCCTAATGGCACTTCTGGGACACAACAACACAGCAATTGCTATCATACATTGAGATGTAGACGCAATAGCAAGAGTATATTGAATTAGTCCAAGAGGCATTGTTCACAGCATCCTTTCCCTTCCCAGTGTTTTCCTGTGTACTTGGATGGTCGCACATGACCTTAGTCCCTTTTGGAAACTGACTCTTCGGCCTTATCTCTAATCTTTCCCTGAAACTACTTGACACTGGGGAGAGGAAGAGGGAGAGGGAGGGATCAGAGAGTACAGAGGGAGAGCAGTGCCTTGCCAGGATGGAAGGCAGACTCACTGTTTTGTGCAGACTGAAATCTGCTTATAGCTTCAGCAAATGAACTGCTAATGTTTTTGATCCACCCAAAGCTCTTTATTCTCATTGATGACACCCATGACTTCTACTTTGCAGACTCCTTGATTCAGCAGCTGCAGTCATGTTGCTTCTTGTCTGGATTCTCAGGACTTGCTCCCTCATTGTCAGGATAAATATCCCTTCCTTCTCTGCCCAAAAGAGAGCAGGCAAAACCCAAAGGCACCATTCAGGAGATTCATTTTAATTATTTTGCTTAGCCTCTGAACCTTCATCAGTAGGTTATGGGGGATCCTTTTCCCATACCCTTCCTATCACTTGGTTGAAAGCATTTGCTACTGGGTTATGCTAAGTCTTCTCAGATTCCCTAACCAGGCCTACAAAGCCCTCATTCTTTCTCTTCCAGAAAGCCATGTCTTCAACAGTATCCTATCCTGCTCTCCAAAAGCTTTCAGCAACTGTGAAGACTCTGAGATTATACTGGTACTGGCCAGTTAAGAAATTCGTCTGCTTATAGTTTCATGGATCCTGGTAGAAAACACGAGACTTCTGGGTCAAAGACAAAGACGTTTATTACTCACAGCACAGCAAGTAGCCTGAGCTTCATGCCTGCACCAATCTTTCTCAGCTCCAGGTCCTGCTGGGCGTCATGAAGCAGCTCAGGTAACGCTGCACATGTGCTGAGTTCATACCACAGCAGTGTCTCTGTGTGATCCCCAAACACAGCATCCCTGTGAATTACAGACAGAGTAACAGAAGGGCTTTCAGGGCCACATGGGCATATGATAGGGCCTTCTTCTATTTTGGCTGACTCAGATGTTGTAGCTTTGGAGGCTCTTCAATAAATGGGACAAACCACACACCCAAATTAGGTGTGGGTGGCCTCAAAAATCCTAGGAGGCCTATCAGTTCTTTTGCTTCCTTCTTAGTATCAGAAGGGCCATAACAACAACTTACTCTTCACCTCAGAAGAGTGATCTTGCTATTTCTCAGACTTCTGGATTCCTAGAAATCCCACTGGGTGGCATTTTTATGGAACTCCCCCAACCACCTCAGGCAAATACTCATTGTACCTAGAGTAGTTTTCCCTTCCTGTTCTTGAGGTCTAATTAACATGGTATCATCTGTGTAATCCTATGTGAAGTCCTAAGTAACTAAATTACTAGGGAGGTAATGTAATTCTTTATGGACTAGACTATAATATAGGACTAGAGAATTGGTGTAGTTGGAGCTTGGACTGTGTGAATATATTGCTGATTGTGTCAGGTGAAAGAAAACTGTGTCTGATGGTTTTTGCCAAGAGGTATAGGAAAAAAAGAACATTTGCCAGATCAATAACTGTATACCAGTTGCCTGAAGATACGGTGATTTTCCGTAGAATAGTGGTTATCAATGGAGTGGTGTGGGGGAGGTTTGGCACCCAGAAGACTTTGGCCATGTCTGGTGACATTTTTGGTCATCGTAACTGGAGTGAGAGGTGCTGCTGGCATCTAGTGGGTGAGGGAGTGATGCTAAATGCCCTTCAGTGCAAAGAACAGGACCCACAACAAAGAATTATCTGGTCTAAAATGTCAACAGTGTCAAGCTTGAAAAATTCTGAACTAGTGTAAAAATTGGAAGAGGAAAAGAGCTACATTTGGAATTGATGCCTGGTTAAATTTATAATAATCCACTGTCATCTTCCAAGATCCAGCTGTCTTCTGAACAAGCCAAGGGGTGAACTAAATGAGAATATGGTTATAATGACCCCCCCCTTGAAACTTTCAAGTCCTTGGTGGTAGCACAAATCAATGCAATACCTCCAAAGATGTTTTACTTCTTCTGATTTATTATTTAACTAGATACGGGAAGTTCCAGATGCTTTCCCTTGGCCTTTCCTACAATAATAGTCATCACTGCAGAGATCAAAGAACCCAAATGGGAATTTTGTCAGTTTTTGACTGTATCTATTCCAATTTACTTTGCAAACTGGGGAAATAACAAAATGTACTCGGGAACCCCTTGGACAATTTGTTAAATATAACCTTTATATTGAGGCGATGGAATACTAGAATGGATTTATAATGTAAGATCTGTTTAAGTATCTCACTTGGGAGGTCCGGAGGACATTCCCTTTAACAAGCCTGAGAAAAATACATTCATACGGAGAGCTTTGACATCCTGGAAAATCTCTGTGGTTTCTATTTTCCATAGGCCAAAAAATGACAGCAGGAATAGCTGTTCGCAAACTAGGCTCCTGAATTCAGTGGGGATTAAGGAGTTCTGGGGAAATTTCTGAAACTGACACAAATCCAAACTATGTTATTTATCTAGCCTCCATAAACTGCTACTCTGACTGATGAAGAAGTGACTTTGAAAATAGATATTCAGAAAAATGTCCTTTGTGTTGTGCTTTTGTTGCCAAAAATGACATGTAAGTCTCACTTGCAAAGGCTCTCATACTTGCCCACTTAAAAATGGAAAAAAATATGAACTACTTAAAAATCATCCTTTAAAAATCATTTTAGGGAGTTTTAAAACCAGTTGATTAAAAAATTAAGTTTTGGGGGGTGCCTGGGTGGCATGGGTGGTTAAGCATCCCGCTCTTGATTTTGGCTCAGATCATGATCTTAGGGTACTGGGATCAGGCCCCTGCTGGGATCAAGGCTCCCTGCTCAGCTGCAAGTCTGATGGAGGATTCTCTCTCTCTCTCTCTCTCTCTCTCTTTCTCTCTCTCTCTCTCTGGCTCCTGCTGCCCCTCCCATCCCTTGCTCACTCATGCTCGCTCTCTCAAATAAGTAAATTTTTAAAAAATGAGTTTTTTATTATATTAACAACAAGTGATGGGGACCTTGAAAAGTGACTACCTACTAGTTAAACTGCAACAACAAATTACAAAATTGCAGACAGACTGAAAAATATCAGCCAATAATTGACTGGCAAAGCATAGCAGAATTTTCTCACAATGCTTACCTGAGATGTATGGTCATAAATTGTATCTCCTCTTTATGATGTTTTGTGGTATGTCAGTCTTTAAAACTAAGTAACCTCATGGACTAAATTTGGCACAGGTCCTTTGAATTACTGTATCACAAACACTAAGATGACATTTTCTGAAAATCACATTAGTTTCATTGAAAGTATAACAAAGACAAACATTTCTACTTTTGTTTCTGTGTTATAGGTGACACATGAATATAATTGTGAGTGTATATACTTTACAAATACATAGATATCTTTAGAGGAATCTCATGCTGAACATTTGGAAGTATATGTATGATTTTTCTAGGACTTTAATATGTGTCTCCATCATCACATGGCATTCTTGTCCCATGTGTCTTGGTCTCTTCTCTTCTTACAAATAACTCAATCATACTGGATTAAGGACCACCCTACTCCAATACGACCTTGCCTTAATATAACTAATCACATCTGCAATGACCCTATTTTCAAAGAAGATCACATCATGGGGTACCAGATATTACGACTTCAACCTACATTTCTGGGGACAAATTCACCCAATGGCAGTATGCAAGGTCAAAATATTTGGAAAGCCCTGTCCTAGATCTTATTTCTAAGACTGTTCCATCTCTGAAAGCTCTGTTGTAAATATCCCTGTCTTAATTCTTCCTACTTGTTGCTTATTCTGTGTGTTCCTGTCATCAAAGTATTCAACATTAATCAAGAGTTTCAGTCTCTACACCTATCATGTTTTCACGACCCATCAAGACCTTTATGGTTTTGCTTCCTTCCTTATTCAGCATATGCTAACATTAAAGTACAGGAACCCTACAATCCTTTCTTCCCTCTTCCTTTAATGAGCTCATATAGCAGAACCCAAACCTATTTAATCCTATTATCCCTTCCCTCAGCACTTGTATTTGAGTAGGTAAATATCGATGAACAACATAACAAAATCAAATTTAATAGACATGCTTCAAAATGTTTTTAAGATTTATTTACTTATTTGGGGATGGAGAGTGGGAGGAGCAAAGGGAGAGAGAATCTGAAGCAGACGCTGCACAGAGTCAGAGACTCTGCACTGAGCCCCAGGGGCTCGAACTCACAACCCTGAGATCATAACCTGGGCAGAAACCAAGAGTCAGATGCTCAACAAACTGCACTACCCAGGTGCCCAGACATGCTTCAAATTACTGACTGTGGATCTCAAATGGGCACGATCACACAGTCCTGATTTAGTTAATTTTTTCTCACACATTTTGAGACAATTTCAAACCTTCTCTTCTTTCCCTGGAACCTCCACCATTTCCCCAACTCTCAACTGATAATCATGCTTCTTATTTCACTGATAACATCTTAATGTTTGTAACACATTCACCAACATATCTATCTTTGCAGCCATGTATGCCAACCTCCCACCTGTTTGGATGAGTGAATTTTCAATGCCTTTATGTAAAGCTAACTCGTGCAGGGGATCCACTTCCCCTTCCCTTTTTACATCTTCCTCATCAATTTTTACCTTCTTTACTGTGTCGTTTCCATCAACATGTAAACATTTAAAATTGCTCACTGACTTATATCTCCCTTTATTTAGTGGATCCAATTTTTCTGGATCCAATAACCGGAAAGAATTCAAAATTATCATCTAAGCTTTCTGGCTCCAACTCTGAAGATTTCATTCTGTTCACTTACTTTTCACTCAATCAGGCTTTCTTCTCCAACCCTTTGTCAAAAAAGCTCTTCACAGAAATTATTCCACATTATCAAACACTTCAATCCACAAAAATTTCATTTTTTATTACCCATCAGGATTTTGATGGTTTTGTCTCCCTCCTCATTCAACATGTTCTAAAATTGCAAAAACTCCTTTCTCCCTCTCTCCCATCAATATCCTCAGGTGGCAGAATACAAACTTATTTACAACTACTGTCCTCTTGCTTGGCACCTGGATCTGAGCAGGTAAATATTATTGAAAAAAAATGACACGATCACATTTGTTGGATTACTTCAAATCTGTGAGCACAATTATCAAATGGGAATTGTGTTAAATTTCCTATACTCACCATATTTAAATATCTGTAATATTAGACACCATTGACCCTCCCTCCTTGAAACACATTCTTCTCTAAGCATATCCCCAAACTTGTATAATCAATTGTTTATTGAGTCTTCCCACTTGAAGGTATAAAAGTATCTCAAACTTATTTTTTTAAAAAGGAGGGAGTCGTTATTTCCACTCCCACCCAAATATTCCTGTGCCCTTATCCTTACCCATATTAATAAATAATGCCCATGGGGCACCTGGGTGGCTCAGCGGGTTAAAGCCTCTGCCTTCAGCTCCAGTCATGATCCCAGGGTCCTGGGATCGAGCCCAACATCAGGCTCTCTGCTCAGCAGGGAGCCTGCTTCCTCCTCTCTCTCTCTCTCTGCCTGCCTCTCTGCCTACTTGTGATCTCTGTCAGGTAAATAAATAAAATCTTTAAAAATAAATAAATAAATAATGCCCATAATAAAAGATATCAACCTAGTTGTTTCAGTCTTACATCCTTGGTTCTTCCATTTCTCAAACATCCCATAATCTCAATAAATTATTTTGCTCCCTCTCTAAAACATTCAAAATCTGGTCACCTCTCCCATTCCTCCTGCTCTAGTCTGATAAAACATTATCTCTCACCAGGACCACTGCAGTAGCCTCTTGCCACGAGCACTGAAGGCTAGTAAAACAAGAAATGATAAAGAGTGTTACTGTTGTCAGATTCACTTACCCATGCCCTTTCTAATGTTGTGTATAGATCATATCTATAATATCTAACCAAATACAGAATCATATGACCTAAGAAAATTGTGAGTGACTTTAAAGAACTCTCATTTGGTCTTTCAGTTTATGCTGCCAAGCTCAGAGCACTTAAGAGATGCTTTCAGAGCCACAGAGCTAATCAGTCCTAGCGCTCAACTAGAACCCACTTATCAGAACTTTTCGTTAAGTGCTCTTTCTAATGCTTCAAAAAGTGATGTTTCCCCATAGGTCTACGTGTGTTCGGCCTCATGATCATGCTTTATTCCTTTTCTAACCACCTTAGGTTAATTGTTATGGCTCTCTGATTGTGTTTTGTGTATAAAAGTGGCATAAAATGAAAGACAAGCACTTGATGTATAGTTTAACATAAGTATTCCTGGATGATTTCATTCTCCCTTCTCAATGTCCTCAGATATCCTCTGAGCTGTTAGAACTCTGTAAATAAAGACATCTTTACCATGCAGGAAGCCTCCAACCTTCCTCACTCAGGGAATTGAGTTCCAAATGGCCCAAGAATCTTTCCTCTTGTAATCTGAGGACATGCCCCAAATGGTAGACAGTATGTTTTAAGAGCATTTCGTCTGGGCCCTTGTAGCTAACTCTGGACCCCTTTCTTATTTGTGTGAAGTTTCTGACTATCTGCTTATTTTATCTCAACATATGGGCTAAATTACACCTTCCTTTAGATATGTAATTTAAATCACCTTTCCTGCCTAGGAGCCTGTCAGTATTCAGCCACCTGTAGGGGCCTAAAGAGATTACATGTTGAAAATCCTGAGCTCTGTGGTAATCCCAACTTTCGCTCTGGAGCCTGAGGTTTGGTAATTCCACAACTCAACATTTCAACAAACATTTATTGACTATTTGAAAAGTACTATGTAAGTTACTCTGGGGGACACAGAGATGAATTTTTTCCTACATCTTCCAGAGGTTCACCATCTGGAGGCCGTATATGAATTTAACACAACATGAGGCTGACTGTGACACCAGCTATGGTAGAAGCACAATTTAAGGGGTGGAATTTGGATGAGGTCCTAAAAGACCCAGAGTATGTCAAATGTGAAGAATGGCAGGGTATGTTAGGACAATGGAAGAATTACCAATGTTATTGAAGGTTTGCATGTGTGTTCGGGATTATAAGACTAAAAAGGCATGAAATAAATCACAAAGTGCTTTGAACTTCAGCATTTAGAATGTGGTTCATGTTCTGATTGCAGTTGTGACTCCTACAAGTTTTGAGCAGGAGTATGATACAATAAGTCTTATATTTTATGAAGATAGGGTGTGTGGGGGGCACAGTTTAAAGGAGAGAAAGCCTGGATGTAAGAATGCTAACAAGTTGGTATAGAGAAGATCTGTTGTTTGCCTTCAGCACACCACCACATACTCATGACCCTTTCCTTTGAAAACAGTTCTTCAGGTTTCCTTTGGGAGAACAACAACTCTCCAAGCTAAAGCCCCTCAAATGGTATGGACTCCATTTTTGCTTCCAGGGCTGGGGCATGTGGCTTATACGGTTTCAATCTAAACAGTGTGTTCCCCTAACTGAAATGATCAGTTTCATCATGAGTGTTTTGGGGTTTCTAAAAGAGAAACAGAAGATTATTCGTATTGGGGTTGCATTGGAAAGCTATACTTGACTGCCACAGTAGATATTTGATGATTATTCATTTAATAAATGAAGGGAACTAAGAGCCATGCAAAATGGAAACCCGAGAATGGAGCTTAAACTGGGAAAGAACAAGAGAAACTGGAACCTAATGACATTGTTTGAGCCCTGAATCGAGCCCTGAATCAAGCCCTCCTTAAAGCTTTATCTGCCTCTAATGCTTTTGTTAATGAAAGACTCATAACTAACAAAGCAAGGTACCATAAAACCCCCAAAGGGCTCAGGGATCTAGGGTCAAACGACGGTCCACTTGTATCAGTCAGCTATCGCCACAATAATTCTGTGTAACAAACCATCGCAGGAATCAATGGCTTAAGATAATGATTTCTTCTCATTTACATGTCTGAGTTGGCTGGAGGACAGCTGAAATAGACTGAGATCAGTGCAACTTGGCTTCAACCTGTGTGTTCGACTTCCTGAACTCTGCACTCAGGTCTGCTCCATATTTGTTTATCCTGGAGTCTGTAATCAGGCACTAGCCATAAAAGACAGGTTTCCATGATGATGGTGTAAATGTAAGCCGACAAGCCCCCGTAGGGGGTGAGTACAGGGCAAGCTTCCACTGCTGTCACAGCTGCTAAATTCCTTTTGACAAAGAGCAAGCCACATGGCTGAGCTCAATGTCCTGGTTTAGGGAAGCACACTCCACCTACATGAGGTTAAAGCAAAGCTCAGATAGCTAAGCCCAACATCAGTGGAAGAGGTAAGTATACTGGGGATAAGAATGTGATAAGGGGAGTAAATATTTTTTTAACAAAAATATATTCTGGCATAGTTATTCTCACTAAGCAGATAAGAATTTATCAAGGACTTGAAAACAGCTCAGAGAATGGAGAGAAAGTCTTTCCAGAGGCCAGCACTGGACAAGACCATATAAACTACTAATGCTTCAGTCCTGATCACAAAATAATGTCCTTGGTTGGGCATATTAAAATTCAAGTACAGTGGGATGTACAACCAAGTGCTAATGTCTATTAGAAGATTGGAAGTAGTGAGCTGTAATTTTCTATAAGAAAATTTGTACATTGAGAAAAATAGAAACTGGGGACTGAAACTTATGGGAGCATTACATCTAAGCATAGATGGAGAAGCCAGTCAAGAAGAGAGAGAAACAGTGGGGGTGCCTGGTCCCTTAAGAGTCCAACTCTTGATTCTGGCTCAGCTCTTGATCTCAGGGTCCTGAGACTGAACCCTACAGTGGGCTCTGCACTGAGCAGGGGGTCTACCTGAGATTGTCTCCCTTTGCCCTTCCCCCACTCATGCTCTTTCTCTCTCTCTCTAAAGTAAAGAAGTAAAATCTAAAAAGAAAAAAAAATATGGGGGTAAGGAGAGGGGGTTTAGGTTATGGACATTGGAGAGGGTGTGTGCTATGATGAGTGCTTTGAAGTGTGTAAACCTGGTGATTCACAGACCTGTACCCCTGGGGCTAATAATACATTATATGTTAATAAAAAGTAAAAAATTAAAAGAGAGAGAGAGAGAGGAGAGAAACAGTGACTAAAGGGATAGAGGGACAGGACACCAGCAGAAGGCACAGAGGGAAATAAAAACAACTTGAGATATTTGAAGTAGTTAACTGCAGGTGAAAGTGTTAAAGAATTTTGGGACACCTGGGTGGCTCAGGTAATGATCCCAGGAGCCTGGGATGAGCCCTGAGTCCCTCCTCAAGCTCCCTTCTCAGTGGGAGGCTGCTTCTCCTTCTGCAGATTCTCCCTCTGTCTGCCCCTCCCTCCCACCCCCGTCCTCCCACTTGCTTTCTCTCTCTTTCTGACAAATAAATTAAGTCCTTAAGTGTTAAAGACTTTTGAAGAGCTGAAAAAGAATAAGAAGTCAGGCAATGACATCTTCAATATCAATGACATCTTAGTATCTTAGGTCATAAATGCCCTTTAAGAGGACACCTATGTAGAAAATTTGGGTTCAGAAACCATATTACAAAGCATAGGAGAGAAAATTGGAGTAGAAGAAGTGAAATGCATTGTTATTATTTTATTTTCTCTACACTTTTATTCCTCTCTTACAAACAAATGTTGTTTTGCTTTTTAAAATTATATTATAAATATGTTTATGTCACTAAAAATTCTTCGAAAATACTATTTTGGGTGCACCTAGGTAGCTCAGTCAGTTGAGCATCTGAATCTTGATTTCAGCTCAGGTCATGATCTCAGGCTTGTGAGATTAAGCCCTGCCTTAGGGTTACACACTGAGCTCTCTCTCTCCCTCTGCCCTTCCCCTCCTCCACCACTCAAGTGCACTCTCCATCTCTAAAAACAAGAAGAAAATACTATTTTGTTTCCAAATATGGTATCTTTATATATGTGTTTAAAAAAACTCATTGCAATATTTCCATATGGTAGGAAATTTAGATTCTCTTTGTCCCATTAATGTGTTAAATACTATCACATGTATCATATTAAAAATAACAATATTTAATAATATTTCTATCATTTCTTTAGTAAATATCCCTGGAAAAGAAATTTGATCCAAGTTCATGAATTTGCAGAAGATTCAACACATATTGTAAAATTTCTGAGCCAACTTAAACTCCTTCTACCAGTAGAAGGCTGCAAGCATCACCCTTGTTATTTCTGTGCATTTTCAACTTCAAATGTTGGATTATTTGACGTATAAAAATCAAACCTATTTTTTGTAACTCATTTTGATTACATTTCTTTTTAAATTTTATATAAGTATTTATTTATTTATTGGCTTTTAAAATTTCTTTTTGCTAATTGTCTGTGTTTTTTATCCATTTCTCCACTGAAGAGTAAGGAAGTGTTTTTCAATGATTAATAAGATAAACTGCATGTATTAGAGATATTCACTCATCATATTTTGAATCAGTGTATTTATCTATATTACACAATTCCAACATTCAGTAGCTCACAACAAGCATTTGTTTCCTGCATATAATTGTGCACGTAAGCTATGTCTCTGCTGAGCTCAGCTGTGACTGGCTGGACCTGTTCTAGGCAAGATGGACTCAAACATGCTCCGCTTGTCTCTGCATTCTCTTTGGACCCATGGTGACACAAGACGTCTTCTCAAGACAGATGAGAGGAGTGCTAAAGATAGAGACAACCAATGCAAGCACATTTAAAGACCTTTGTCACTTCCCTCCAAACCTTTGGCTAAGTGTACTGATTAGTTATTGCTGCAATAATGCTGAATAACAAATAACCCAGTACTCAGTGGCTTACCTATTCCTTGCATGTTGGGCTGCTGGCAGGTTATGATGCTGTTCATTTCACATCTGCTAGCATCCTATCTGCAAAGTAAACTTATAAGCAAGCTCAATATTAATGAGGCAAGGAAATATACTTTGTGTATTCCAGTGAGAGGTACTACAAAATCACATGGCAAAGTGTATGCATATTTAATTCTGCAATGAGAAAGGGATGAAAAATTGGGAGGATCTGATCTGCCACATAAAGATTTTTGGATTTGTGTTTGGGGTTCCAATTCTTAAGTGTTAACATTTTAATGAAGTCCATCTATTATAATTTCTTTTGTAAATTCATCCATAAGGTTTATGCATGAATATGTTTAAATGAAATGTTTTCCCCTAATATTCTAAAAAAGAAGGTTATGAATTTAATTTCTCTTTAAAATAGTATTTATTAAATGTAGAAGCATATAGAAATTTCCAAGTTGGCGGGTATTTTTATTAATTTCTGGTGTTAATGCAGTTAAAGTATATGCCATTGAGTCAGAGTAAGAGTATATAGCATATATAATTTATGCAATGTGGAATTAGTTCCTATTGAGATTTTATTTGTAGGGTATTATATGAAAAAAATTATAACTTTATTTTACATATTTGAGGAAAGCAATTCCCATAGGATAAAATGTTAGATCTATGCTTATCTCTTTCACTCTTTAAATAGCTTTATTCAAGTCTCATATTCATTCGAGTCCCTTGAACTTCTCTAGAAAATTTTTTGTTTTTATCAGTGTGTCCTTGTAATCTTAACGTATCTTTATTTTATATTTTTATGCTACATTTACTACACTAATAATTTCTAACTATTATTTCTTTGTTTTGTTTATCACTTGAGAGAACATTTTGAGTCTTCTAAATTTCGCTTACACATCTACTTTGAAACTAATCCGGCTCCCTGATTTCTTCTTACTGCTTATGTCCTGCAATGCTCTACACTCCAGATTGCTTGAGCAGTGCCCCCTTGGCCCCTTCTCTAATGTGCCTTCCTGTAAGTGGATTCATTCATGCAAAACTTGGAAAAATGGCGATAGGCCAAACGAGACTCCAGCTATGTAGGAAATCGGCTCTTCTGAAATGCAAGGTGGGAAAGAGTTCCATCCTTATGGTTTACCTTAGGGAATGTCTGCAGCATCTTCGGACTAAGCACTGTGGAGCAGTGAGGTTGTCTCCAGAAGAGTCTTGAAATTTCATTGGGTTTCCACAGGTCATGTTTGCACCTGGGTAAATGTTGCTGGTTATAAAATTCTTGAGTCACAACCTGCTTCTTTTAATCCTCTGTAGATGTTGCTCTATCATCCTTAACATTCAGAGCTGCCAAGAAAAATCATGAGCCCAGTTTCTTGTTGGCTTGTTTTCCCTTCTTAGGGAAGTCACTCTTTCAAAGTGAGCGGGTACCAGCTGGATGTTCACAGGATTCTTTTTCTTTATTTTGAAGATTAATTCTATGGGCACCTGAGATAAGGTGGTACAAGCTAGGGTACCAATGCCACAACTTGGAATTCAAACCATTTGCTTTTTAAGTAAAGTTATATTTTTCATCTAGTCTCTATAGCTTGTCTTCTGGGCAGGAAAGGTATTATTATTTAAAACTTCATTTTGGAATATGAAATTGCTTGGGTGTTGCCAGGCAGTCTCCATATCATTTGTCTTGCTTACCCTCATGATCCTAATTATTTGTTTTTACTCTTATGTACTGTTTATAAAAGAGATTTGTATGGGGTTTGCCTTCTAGTTGCAGAATAGATTTCATCAGAGAGACTGGGTGGAGTGTTAAAATATTTTACTCAGGGAAAACTGATGACTATTTTGGAAATAGAATGCTAGCCCAAATGGTACTTAACTGTGACATAAATTTTTACTCCACACCAGAACATATTAAGCCTATACCAACAGATAAATTAACCCTTTACTCTTTTCTCCCTTCAGATAACCACTTAGTGCTTTATTCAGTGTTTTTATAAGAGGTATGAACCTATCTACCTTCTGGTAACACTCCAAAAAAAAGGGAGGGTATAGTTAATCTGAGGCCTACAACCCAATATCTACCCCTTCTCTGAACTCTGATCCTTATACACATTCCCCATTTGGTTTGGGAGCCACTTTAGTTTTGTAAATTCAACTGCAGGTTACAAATTCAAATCTTCAAGGAGCATCTACAAGGTGCCAAGCACTGTACTAGGCACTTAGGACATAAGGGTTAATAAGAGAGACAAAGTCCCTTAGCATAATACACTCTAGGCTCATTCCTGTTGTCATGAATGAAAAGATTTCATTCTTTATTGTATCTGGGTAATATTCCATATCTTTATCCACCCATGTATTGATGCTAAGTGAAATAAGTGAGACAGAGAAAGACAAATACTATATAAGGAAGAAATGAGGGTCAGCCCTCAGCATTTTATAGTTCATATTGTACAATACAGATTGCATATTTTCAGTGTAAGACAGCACATTTATTTCCATTTAATATCTTTTACTCATGTGGCTCATTTGAAATTTCTAATAATATCATGGGATCAGTATAATTATCTGTATATTACTGATGAGAAAATTAAGGCTCAGGACAATAAGTAACTTGTCAAAATTTGCTTCTGTGTGCTCTCCGTCTCCCACAGTGCCATACAGCTCAGTGTCACCAGTGTGACATCAGGTGCGCCATCTCACTCATGGACACTTGATTGGTCTGATTCATATAGTTAAGCAAATACGTAAGGAAATAAAACCCATGGAGCTATCCGCCACTTACTGCCTGACAAAGCAAAGAAATTCAAACACTTTTGCAGAGGCCCTATGTTTCCCTAGGAACTAAGGTAAAGAAAATATGGATGCCGCCAGTTTTATTTTTGTTTTTCAACATTTCCTTAGCAATTCGGGTCTCTTCTGATTCCATACAAATTTTAGGATTATTTGCTCCAGCTCTTTGAAAAATACCGGTGGAATTTTGATCAGAATGGCATTAAAAGTATAGATTGCTCTAGGCAGTATAGACATTGTAACAATGTTTATTCTTCCGATCCAAGAGCATGGAATGGTCTTCCATCTTTTTGTGTCTTCTTCAATTTCTTTCATGAGTGTTCTGTAGTTCCTCGAGTACAGATCCTTTACCTCTTTGGTTAGGTTTATTCCCAGGTATCTTATGGTTCTTGGTGCTATAGTAAATGGAATCGATTCTCTAATTTCCCTTTCTGTAGTTTCATTGTTAGTGTATAAGAAAGCCACTGATTTCTGTACATTGACTTTGTATCCT
>PISX010006731.1:0-37236 GCA_004024625.1 Mellivora capensis | reverse complement strand
TTGTCTGATTGTTGTTGCTAGGACTTCTAATACTATGTTGAACAAGAGTGGTGAGAGTGGGCATCCTTGTCGTGTTCCTGATCTCAGTGGGAAAGCTGTGAGCTTCTTCCCATTGAGGATGATGTTTGCTGTGGGTCTTTCATAGATAGATTTTATGAAGTTCAGGAATGTTCCCTCTATCCCTATACTTTGAAGCGTTTTAGTCAGGAACGGATGCTAGATTTTGTCAAATGCTTTTTCTGCATCAATTGAGAGGACCATGTGGTTCTTCTTTCTTCTCTTATTGATTTGTTCTATCACATTGGTTGATTTGCGAATGTTGAACCATCCTTGTAACCCAGGGATGAATCCCACCTGGTCATGGTGGATAATCTTTTTAATGTGCTGTTGGATCCTGTTTGCTAGGATAAAGCTGTGATCACCAAGACAGCATGGTACTGGCATAAAAACGGACACATAGACCAGTGGAACAGAGTAGAGAGCCCAGATATGGACCCTCAACTCTATGGTCAAATAATCTTTGACAAAGCAGGAAAAAATATACAATGGAAAAAAGACAGTCTCTTCAATAAATGGTGCTGGGAAAATTGGACAGTTATATGTAGAAGAATGAAACTCGACCATTCTCTTACACCGTACACAAAGATAAACTCAAAATGGATAAAGGACCTCAACGTGAGGCAGGAATCCATCAGAATCCTAGAGGAGAACATAAACTCTTTGATATCGGCCACAGCAACTTCTTTCAAGATATGTCTCCAAAGGCAAAGGAAACAAAAGCAAAAATGAACTTTTGGGATTTCATCAAGATCAAAACCTTCTGCACAGCAAAGGAATCAGTCAATAAAACAAAGAGGCAACCCACGGAATGGGAGAAGATATTTGCAAATGACAGTACAGACAAAAGGTGGATATCTAGAATCTATAAAGAACTTCTCAAACTCAACACATAAAAAACAGATAATCATGTCAAAAAATGGGCAGAAGACATGAACAGACACTTCTCCAATGAAGACATACAAATGGCTATCAGACACATGAAAACATGTTCATCATCACTAGCCATCAGGAAGATTCAAATTAAAGCCACATTGAGATACCATCTCACACCAGTTAGAATGGCCAAAATTAGCAAGACAGGAAACAACGTGTGTTGGAGAGGATGTGGAGAAAGGGGAACCCTCTTACATTGTTGGTGGGAATGCAAGTTGGTGCAGCCACTCTGGAGAACAGTGTGGAGATTCCTCAAGAAATTAAAAATAGAGCTTCCCTATGACCCTGCAATTGTACTACTGGGTATTTACCCCAAAGATACAGATGTAGTGAAAAGAAGGGCCATCTGTACCCCAATGTTTATAGCAGCAATGGCCACGGTCGCCAAACTGTTGAAAGAACCAAGATGCCCTTCAATGGATGAATGGATAAGGAAGATGTGGTCCATATACGCTATGGAGTATCATGCCTCCATTAGCAAGGATGAATCCCCAACTTTTGTAGCAACATGGATGGGACTGGAAGAGATTATACTGAGTGAAATAAGTCAATCAGAGAGTCAATTATCATATGTTTTCACTTATTTGTGAAGCATAACAAATAACATGGAGGACATGGGGAGATGGAGAGGAGAAGGGAGTTGAGGGAAATTGGAAGGGGAGGTGAACCATGAGAGACAATGGGCTCTGAAAAACAACCTGAGGGGTTTTGAAGGGGTGGGGGGTGGGAGGTTAGGGGAGCCTGGTGGTGGGTTTTAGGGAGGGCACGTATTGCATGGAGCACTGGGTGTGGTGCAAAAACAATGAATACTGTTACGCTGAAAAGAAATAAAAATAACTAAATTAATTAAAAAAAAAGAAAATATGGATGCCTTTTTATGGACGCCAAATGGCAGATAGCAACTTTAAACAGCAGATTTGTAAAACAGGCAGAAATTCTGATCAACTGCTTGCTTCTCAATTCGTCACTTTCACAAGCTGAGCACAGAATTACTTAGTTTTTACTCAGTCCAAACACATATTGAGGAGTCCAAGAATTTACCTTGAATGATTTATGGAGTCATTTATGGATAGTACTTGGAATATCTAGAAAATAACTTCCTAAATATCAAGATTATTATGTGAGTAATTGCAGAAGTTGATTGACCCTCTCGTGATGGATTTTCTAGTATGTATTTGTAGTGTCTGTGGTTAAAGGATACTCTATGCTTTCAACATCATAGGTAGTGGAGGGAAGTTTCCACGGCTCTTAAATTATAGGAGCTCAGTGTCTGTTCTCATTCCCCGTAGGCCCATCCAACCCACGTCAGCAGCAGTACCAGCACCTGAAGGAATTTGTTAACTAGTTGAAGTTTAAAATCACAAAGCAGAACATTGCCATAGTAGGTCTCAGTCCATGACAAAATTATTCCTCTTTCATGTGGGAAATCCGATGTCAAAAGCAGAATAAAAGTAAAAATTGCCATTTTCTCTCACAAAATTAAAAGGACGTTTTAACTGGTCTACACCCCTTGCAAAGATGACACGGACAAAATCCTCCTCAAATGGTGCATTGGCTTTGGCAGTCTTAGCCTCTCTAGTTCAAATGAAGTGTCTGTATAAGGCAATCCTATTCATCTGCTGAAATGTTTTCTAAACACAACGTGTGATTATATTATTTTGACATTTTCTCAGCAATATGTTTAGCATACACACAAGTGAGAGAATTTTTTTAAGTCAATTCTCATAAGTTATATCACTAATAACATTTTTTTTCCACATTTAGCATATCTGGAGAGTATCAGTTCCAACATACTTTGTCTACTGAAATAATAAATAAAGCTCACCCCATTGTAACCATGCTGTGCTAACCAAACATTTTGACTCCTCTAGTTTATACTGCATTAGATTTCCTCTCTTAGTGTTAGAAATCTTTTTCTTTCCTCTTCCAATGGCGAAGCCTTGATTGTAGCACTTGTTTGGATCCTTTGCCTGTCTGTCTACTCTCAAATTTCCAACTTCCTGAATTAAAATTGCATCTAAAAAAATTCTCAGAGAAATGTGTCCCTCTCCGATACCTCATCTTGTGCACAAAAATGAGACAGGCTTTGCCTAGTCCTTGATTTACACGGAGGGAACAGGAAGAGTTTAGACTCAATGGCACCATCTAATGGAGTTTCCTTGTATGTTATTTTGTGCTGGTGTGTTTTTTTTTCATAGGGAGGGACTGTTACAGTACAAATTTCTGGTATCCAGTTCGGAAACAGATGCAAACTGGAATGGAAATATTAAATAATCCATCGACAAGTTTTAAGATGTCTTAGAAGGGGGGCAAACAAGAATTTTGCTTCTGTGCTCTTGGCCATGGAATGAGTATCTGGGTCCCCTCAAAATTCATATGTTGAAATCTTACCCCCAATGTGATGGTGTTAGGAGGAGAGGTCTTTGGGAGGTTGAGTAGGTGATGAGGGTGGAGCCCTCATGAATGAGATTGGTGCCTTCAAAAAGAGGTTCCACTGAGATCCTTAGCCCGCTTCTACCAGGTAAGGGTAAGATGAGAAGTCTGCAACCCAGCAGAGGGCCCTCCCCACACCAGGCTGGCACCCTGATCTCAGACTTCTGGCCTCCAGAACTGTGAGAAATAAATGTCTGTTTTTTTGAGGCCACCCAGTTCATAGTGTTTTACAAAACATTAATAGACTAAGACTAGTATCTTCCCAGGATGGGTATGTCACCAGCATGTCTTAGCACCTCTTCATGTATGCTACAGAGACTGAATCCCAGATGAGTGCAAGTTGGAGGGGTTCCTTCTTATACAAACACCCGCTAACAAGATGGAGGCTCAACCTCAGGCATGACATGCTGAGAATACTGAGATCCTCGTTCTCTCACCCCAGCTCATTCGTAGGGGAGGGTCTGATGCCTGGAGAGGCAAGCCAAGAATCCCAGAGGCTCCTCCACTTACCCAGCACCTTGGTCTTCATGCAGGACTCTGAGAGAAGTGAGCAACCACCCCTGCCCTCAGATCAGAGCCCTGGCTCAGGAATTTTGCCTGAAGGGCGCAACAGCCATGGAACAGAAAGTTCCAGAAGTGTCCCCAAATGAACTGACATTTTTGGAACAGAGTATGAGAAAGTTCAAGCCTCATAGTGCTCTCCAGCAATGGTGACTTGGGTGCTAACCAATTAAGAGGAGGTTGGTAGCTTCATAAAAGTTATAAGCTAAACCATAGGCCAGTTGGTTGGTAGTGAGAAGCAGGGAAGGAGGCAGCTAAGAAGAGCATTCTTAGGGTCAGACATAGACTTGAAAAACTATTTAATTGGATCAGTCTGTGGAGTAATGTATTCTCCAGGGCATGGCCAAAAACAAAAGGGCAATCATCTGGAATTTAGTAGAGCTTAACAGCTGGGTGCAATCAGGGAAAGAAAGTCAGCGAGAGCTTGGCTAAACCCACTGTCCTCGGTGGGTGTGTGCATGCCCCAAGGCTGCACTTGGGAGCAAAGACATCAGAAGCTTCCATTGCAAAGTAAATAGAATTCACTAAACAAATATTAGATCTCATGGTTTTTAGTAGATCCTGTTGGAATTTTTTATATAAAAATAGGACTTCTACAAAGAGATCATTTTACTTGTTTGTACATAAATAGGCAAAAAGTAGAGAAGCATGCAATTGTCTCAGTAGGAGAGAAAACACTTGACAGAATGTTTCACTCACAGTAAAAGTCTTAGCAATGAAATGATGCAGAAATGAAGTTCTACAACCTAATGAGATCTATAAAATCTGTAGTGTACATCATAATTAATGGTAAAATACTGAACTTCCCCCTCAGATGAGGAACAAAGCCACTGTAATATAACAACCACAAAAACAAAGATACAAATGAGGAAAGAAAAAGTAAAACCATTATTATTTTTCTTCATAGGTAACCTTCTGGTTTATGTGAAAATCCTAAAGGATCTAAAAATCTAACTACTAGAAATAAAACTTAGCAAGGTCATAGAATAGGAGGCTAATATACAAATGTTAATTGTGTTTCCACATACCAGCAAAAAATAACTAGAAAATTAATTTTAAAGTGCCATTTAAAAGAGCACCAGGAAGGTTTTCCAAGAGCACTAGATGTCATGCACAGATTCCACAAAAGGTTTTTTGCTGGGGTAGCAAGATGCTAGAGTCTCGTGAACTGCAGGACCAGGCAGGGCTGGAGGGGTTGGTGGAAACATCTGCCAGCGCACCCCCAGCAAGGAACATTTACCCTTGGAGAAGTTTCTGTGGGTCACATGCTTGGAGGGCTTTTTGAACCCCAGCTCCCAGTGAAACAAGACCATTGGCAAGAATTTGGAGACAGAAATATACTGTTGTTTTGAGTAGTCAATAAGGGAAGCGATGAATTATTTATATTTTGCCCACCCATGCAGAAATGCAAGGATGCAGACCAGCTCACCATGGCTAGGCTCAAACTGCCTCTTTGTCCTATTGGTCTCCCCTAGCTTCTTTTGCAAATTTCAGAACTGTCCTTAGTTACTCCACCTGGACAGAAAAGTAACATTGTCAACTTAAGCACAAAGCTGCAGCCTCTATTGTTACCACCAATCCTGCTTGACCTTTCTATGTCATGTGTTAGCCCCATTCAGCGTCATACATTGAACATTGGGGGTACTTAAGTGTTCAACATCAGAGGCTTGATTTGGAAAGATAAATTAAGTTGGAGAGTGAGGAGACATTTCAAATATTAATACAGGTTCATTTATATGTACATGACTTATTTTCACCAATTCTGTCAAGTTCATTTTTGATGGGTTAGTATGGAGCATATATATGATATATATATATATATATATATATATAATGATATATCATTTTGTTAGTGGAAAAGGTAGAATTACATCAATGTGGAATTACATTTCAAAATTTAAACACCGTCCAACAAGTAAACTTTTTCTTACAATTTATTTAAATGCAAGTGAGACAGAAATCTTGGAATAAAATAGTAGGATTTTGCTGCCTCATCAAAAAAAATAGCAACAAAAATATAATACTTAGAAATAAATTTAGCAAAAATGTACATGCTATCTTTACTGAAAATAACAAAACATTGCTAAGGGAAATAAAGAAGGTTTAAATGAATGGAGAGACAAATCCATGTTCATAGATTGGAAAAAATATTGTTCAGATGTCATTGTCCTGAAATTGATTTGTAGAGTCCATCAATTGAAATAATGTGAAATCTGCTAAGTGGGGAAAGAAAATTTTCAATAAATAATGTTGGAACAATTGGATGATTACATGGACAAATGATTAAGGTCAAGTCCCACCTCACACCTTTCAAAAAATTAAGATGAAAAATGGACCTAATCTTTAAAACAAAAACAATAAAATTTCTCAGAGAAAACACCAAAAAAATATCTTCATGATCTTGGAGTAGGCAAAGATTCCTTGGAGACCCAAAAAGCACGAATCATAATATGGAAAAAATGGATAAATTGCACTTCATCAAAAGTTAATGCTTTTACTTTTTAAGAAATACTAGGAAGATAATGAAAAGACAAGACTTCTGTTGGATGGAAATTTATCTCTACCTGTCTATGTATCATCTATCATCTATCCATCTACTCACCTATTTATCTGAAAAAGGACTTATATCCAGAAATTATTAAAAAAAAAACACTTCCTGCAACTCAATAATAAAAACCCAGTTACAGATACAGAGTACAGAATCTATACCCACTGTAGCTTCTAATGTACTTTAGAAGGACTCACCACAATGGTGCTGCTGTTTCATGAAAGCGATGAAATGCTAACAGGCAAGAAGCCAGCTGAAAAATTAGAGGCTACTGTAGCTATTTGAATGCCTGAAGGTACTTTTCTTCAATTATTTTTAAAGTGTGAATGATGTCCCCAAGGATGTAAGGAGTATTACAGAACAAATATTTAGAAAATGAACCACAATCCCTTCCAGCAAAATTCCAAATTTTCCAGGAATGAAGCAGTAGAAATGGAAGTGGAACATAAAAAGCTGAGGCACTTGTGTTCTAGGACCAGCCCCATTGCTATTTTACTGCATAAATTTGACCCAGAAAAGCTTCCCTGAGCCTCATTTTCCTTGTGTAAAACATTGAATTTAGAGAGTAGAGCCCCTAATATTCCTTCCACATCTAAAATCCTTTCATTTATCTGTCTACCATTTTTTGTTGGTATCGACTATCTATACTTGCTAAGCACCATTCATACATAGACGAATAAAATAATCTTTACAATTACTGAACTCAATTGAAGAGATGCACCTAAGTAACTAAAGACATTGTACGTTGCTAAAGGGATTCAGATCCAAGCAGGAGCTACAAGTATTGATATGTTTAGGAGAAGCAAATAGCCCCACATGGACGCACAGAGGCGTGTGCCCATCCATAGGGTAATAGAGCATTAATGGAAGGCAGTAGTGGCCAAAGGTGGTGGGCTCTGCCAAAGAGCTTGGAATTTATTCTCTAAAGTCTTTTGAGAATATGCAATGTTTCTTTTCTCCTTATTTTTTTAAACAAATGCCTATTATAAAAAATTGCTTAGAAATAGACTACATTGATAATAAATTGTTTGTTAGTTTTTTTAACCACTATCTTCTTTAAAACATTATTTTGAAATTTTTTTCCATAATGAATCTACCTCATTTTGGAATACTTGGTTTCTATCCTAGAATTAATCCTTTTTCATTCTTTTAAATCTGCATGGTCTCCCTCAAGGAACACTGACACACCATTCAAAATACAAAGTCTTTCCAGGCAGCTTGACTAACCGACATGGAGGAGAGTTAGTTTGTGTAACTAAAAGAAAAAATAAATACAGTCTTCACTGATGAAAGCAGCTGTCACTCTCATCTTCTTCCCCTTCTGTAACGCAGAAGAAGATGGAGTTCAAGTGAGATAGAAATAAATTTAAAATAATGTTTTCAAAATGCATATGGTTGGATCTGCAATGAGTTTCACACAACTAAACCTGTTCTTCTATTCCCATTTATGTTGGCAAACTCACAGTAAGTTAAACTGGCAGAAAATTCAGCAGTGTAATATTTTGGGACACCAACATAATAAATATGAGTTGGCTGAATATTCAAAAAGCCAGTTAAATCTCAGCTGTTTTTATTATAGCTGAACCCCTTGAGCTATATTTTACAACATATATTTACAAATATTCCATCTATGAGCTCTCTTTGTAGTTTTAGACAATGCTGCAGATAAACACTGATTTAGGCATGCATTTTATGGGAATATATTTTCAATATTCACATTGCAGTCTTATAAAGTCTTCATAGTAGTCAGGCCAAATAGAGGAGTAATGATACAGTCCATGCATCCATCAGAACTTGTTCAGAAAGATACAGACTACTCTGGTGTTTTAAGCATCAAGGGGGTATATACAGAGGGGATTAAAGTCTTACACAAATACTGTAAAGTCCAGGAAGCTAAAAACAGCCTTCAACAATCAGAGAGTAGAAGAATTCCAATAAACCCCTACCAATGATCTATGCTGCTTACAGCATTGCCAAAGGATATCTAAAAGCCACTGGCAAAACCCCATCCATATCTGCCATCTGCAGATATCCAGCTGCTCCTGGAGAATAATAGCTGCTGTACACCTTCCATTCCCAGATCTTGCACAAATGCTTTTCATTGGCAGAATATAAACCAAATCCCTATTGGCCAGTAAATCTGGTCAATGTAGCTTCTAACCTGTCTTGCCCCATATCACATGATAGAGTTTAAAAGAATAGGAATTGTCTTGCATATCAAGACACAATACCTAGTTTGGCTCTCCATACATACATCTTCGAAATCCCAAACAACAATATTATGCTTTTGATTGTCCCGTTGCAACTATCCTTCAGTTTAATGAAGATATGCTCCCCTTCTCCCTCAAATTGCAAGACTCAAAACCCCAAATGTTACTCTACCCATCACTGGATTTTCATTCATTTTCAGGTAAGTCACAATATTTATTTGATATCCTGTAATTTCCAGAGTAAGGTATAAATTTAAGCAACGTCAATACTTATGAAAACTAGGAAAGGAAGGAGATAACTAATTTGGCTAATATAATATGCACACAATAAAACAAGGAAGAATATAAGCATAGTTGCTATAGTTCTTTCTTCAACAGATCACATAATTATAAAAGTTTGGAACTTCCTTCTTCTATTACCCATTCCATATTCACTTTTCCCATAGTTAACTGCTCAGGTGGATGTGGGCTTTTGCCTCTCAGAACAACCCTAAACCTCATTCCTGAGTCATCCAAGCCACTAGTAGTTTTGCCTCTATGAGGTAGATATGATTTTCCATAAACCGTATTGGAAGTATTAAAAGGCACACTCAGACAATGTCTGCATTTTCTGCATGCTTCTCTCTCCCTAGTGGTATCCCTTTGATAATCAAGATGAGTCAGCCCAGTCCATACAGTATTTCCCTTCTTTGTCATTATTTCAATGACATTGGAAATTCAATATGGCCAGGTTACACTCTGAACTTCAAGGTCAGCATGACCCCTGGTAGAAACTCACCTTTTTGGGAACTAAGATATCAGAATCTTCAGAGCTCAAGGTTATGGGGGACAGGAAGCATAACTTTTGAGAGAAGCTTGTTAAATGGAAAAAAAAATAAGAAGAATCAAGCCCACTTCCACAGTTTGTTTCTAAGACCAGTGATTTCTTATCAGAAGAAAAAGCATCGTATGTTCATAGGTTTAGGCATTTGGTTTAGCTTCTGCAAGGTATTGTCTTCCAATCTGCATAAAATTGAGCTTTCAACAGGCTCTTCAATTTTCCTATCAGGCTACCTTCTATAATTGTAAAACTAATTCCTTGATCAGAGGTGGTAAATTCATTATCACCATAAAAGTGAATAAGGTAATCATTAAATATGTAGATGATAGAGCAGTCAGTAGCACTGAGAGTAGGGAAGCTAATCCATGATGAGAGAAAATATCTATTCCAGGGAGGACACATCACTATCCCCTCCATGACGAAAGAGTTCTAATGTAATGAACCTGATGTCAGATGGTTGATTAGTTGCTCTGGAAACTGGGAAATATGAGAAAACTCATATAAGAGGTTCACTCTTCATCTCTTTCTCTCGTTGGCAGGTTGGACAATCAGCAGTGATTGTAGCCAGATCACACTTGTTTAGAGGAAACCCATGTTTTTTATCCTAGTCATAACCTCAATCCTATTGTGTGGCTATTTATTTATGGGCCCATAGAGAAAGCATTGAGGTGTCTGGGGAAAGACGCTGGTTGACATTTATAGAAAATAACCTTTGATTGTCACTGTTAGGGAAAATAAATATTTATATACTCTCTGTGCCTTCTGGGAGCTCCATTCTTCTCCCTTCCTGCCACCTACTTGCTAGAAGAACCCCTTCCAAAACCTTGACCATCTGGCCAAATTGCTAGACATTGCCCATGAATTAATATAGAACTTTATCTCTGGTCACTTTCCTCTCCTACACAGTAAAAAACAAGATGCTTGGAGTTCCACTGAAAGTATTTTTATCCCATTGCCCTTCAGGGCACCTCCCAAGGGAGCTATGAAGTTGCAACAGTCCAAATGTGACTAGCACCAGCATATCTTGTGGAACCAATGTAAACCAAGAGCAATTGTTTTCTTCCTCAGTCAACTAGGTAGAGGAAGTTCCCCAGGAGGATGAAGTGCGTGTGGAGGGAGAGGTAGTAATACATGAGGAATGGTTTCATGAGAGTCTGAGTCATCTTCTCATTCAGTTTATTGGCCTTCAGAGTCAGTACTCAAGGCTGACCTTGCATGTATGCCACTTCCTCTTGAAGAAAAGTGCTTCCTTACTGGTCCATCATTCTATGCATTCTGTAATATATCAGGTTATCTTGATATATCAAATAAAACATTTCATGGTTATGTGGCAACGTGGTGTCCCATTCTCAGGTAATTAGTCCCAGGTAATCAGGCTCAGGAGCAAACCATCAGCTGTTTCTGAAAAGAAGAAAGTTATGTGGAAAAAAGGGTATGGCTCCAATCTAAAACCTTAGAGATCTTCACAGTGAATATCTTATGGGAGCCTGACAGTGAGTCCATGTAACATTCCTGTCTGCCCCATAGACAATTCAAGCTCCCATGGATCTACGGGTCATGAGGCACAGTTGGCAGAACAGCCTGGAAAAGTTAGCAGTCTTAAGGAATGTTTAATAAATGAGTCAGACCAGCATACTCAAATACAGTATGGGTTTCAAATGAAACAAGGCTTCCAGATATTTGATTTATCTTTTAGGGGTAGGGAATAAATGGTTCAGTAACTTGTTTTGCACATTGAATGTGATATCTCAACCAGGCCAGACCACAAATTCATTGAGGTGGCAGGTCACTGAACTGCAATGATTTTGTCTCCAATTGTCTGTTAAACGTGTCTCAGCAAAGCATCTAGTGTTCTGCCTACGTCTTGTCCATCAGATTTTAGCAGCATGATATCATCAATATAGTGGACAATACCAATGTTTGCGGGGCAGTGACACAATCAAATCACATAATCCAATCCTTAATTAGAAACTAGAAAATTGGCATAGCTCTAAGATAAATCAGTTATACTGTTCCTATGGTTCTGAACCTTCTATTCCTATAAGGTGAAAGAAATTGCCTCTAATTTTCTTTATTAATTAATAAAGATAAAACAACTTTTTCTAGATCAATAACTGAATTCCTGGTGTCAGAAGTTGCTACAGTTTTAGTGACTATCTAGTTCAGTTTACATCATCTACTCATTTTCCAAAATCCATCTGCCTTTTCCAGGTAACTCTACTAAATGAGTGATAGTAAGACTCAACTCCCTGACATCTTCAATGTTTTGATGGTGCCATTAATCTCTGCAGTATCTGTAGGCATGTGTCGTTGACCTTTGTTTACTCTTTGGTAGTGGCTGTAAGGCTTCAACTTGTCACTTCTTCCGTAATGGTCCTGTCTGCATAAGGGAATTCTGACAGTTCCTATGTCCAAATCAAGTAAGCATTCAGGAGGAATGAAAATAACCACTATTATTATCCAGTTCCACTTGGACAACGGGAAGACAGACTTGGGCCAAAACCTCACTGGCCTCCATAATCCTCCTCTCTGACTGGTGGGACAGACTTGAATTTCAATTTCCCACTTCATCTCAAGGCAACTGTAAAATAAATCTCCAAAAATCCAGATACCTCCTTTTCTCCAGTGCATAGTCAGTATGTTCCAAAGCCAAATGGTTTTTTTAGGAAGGCTAGAATACACACTTGGTGCAAATACATATAGAGGGTCATAAGGTCTTCCCTCAAGTGAACACAGCCTTCTTTCACTCAAAGCATTGTCAGTCCTTGGATTGATTCAGGTCTGAGAATGAATGGGAGTGCAATGGGGTGGACATCTCCACCCATTTTGTGTTGAATTAAGACCTAGACTTTTTTGGATTATATATTTCAAGTAATACTTAAGCAGGGTTCCTATGTTTTTCAGCCTTATAGGAACCGTAATCAGTTAGCCACTGCCAAAAAATTCTACAAACCAAACCATTCTGATTACCAACCCTGATTACCAACTTTGCAGCCCATTTCAGTAACTGCCCTACTAGTTCCTGGTACTTGAGTACAGCCAGTGGCTTCTACTAATTTTGTGTGCTCTGAATCCTTTCTAAAGTGTATCACCCACCATCATCCCCGACTTACAGAGAGCAGTCACTAAGATGCTCATAGGGTGCCTTTGTTCTCCTCATCAATATATTGTTTTCAAAGTCTCTAGGAAATTAGTATTCTCTGGATTATGGGATGTGTGGCAAGGAAACTAATGAATTGATTATACATGATAAATTTATTTCAACATGCCTATCTCCTTAAGTCATTGGATTCCTTCTTCTCCATTGTGTCAAGGAAGTTCTGAGGACTCAAATTCATTTCGTGGAAGACAGTTCTGCATCTAGGTTTCAATCAAACAAACAATGAGATTGTGAGAGTCATCCTCAGCTGCTTGAGCCACCTAGTAAATCCAGAAACTTGGGTGTGTGCAAAAATATCAGAAAATTTGACCTATTTCAATGTTGGGTTCTTTACTCTCCAGCCTTAAGTCATTAACATCTATTTCTCACAAGTATTTCCTGAATTTCTCTTGATATAAATTAACAAAAATCATACAGCTCCTTTGATAAGCATACTCTCTCCTGTTCAGTCTGAACTTTCACTTCAACTCCTGCCACTGGGCTTTAATTATGGACCAGTGGCGAGAGGAGATATTGAAAGCATACTGTGAGGAGAAACAGTATCTCTTAAACATGAGGGTCTAAAGTGAAGTCATTGCAGGATCATCTAGCAAGGGGAACAATGGAAGAAATATCTCAGCAGTGGCTGCTGCTTTGGAAAGGGAGGCTCAGTGATACCAGGGGATCAAAATATTCAAAGTCATTGGAATCCATCCAAAAGTTACTATTCCAGTTCTCAACATCCCACCCTTGCCTGCTCCCTAATTTTCACATGAAACCTGGTAAAATAGTGAAATCAGTTGCTTAATTTCTGCAACCTACAGGATCAACCTTTGAGTCTGGCTTTTGGATACCTTGGTCCTATAACTGTAAGAACTAAGAAATATTTTTAGGTCGCTATAGAAGCTCCCTGCTTCTCTGAACCATAAACTTGTCATTACCTGACTCAAAGGTCTCCACTGCAATAAGCAGCAGCCAAATCATTCCAAAGTCTGTATAATCATCCTTTCCACTGTTAACATCTTATTGGAACAGTCACTTGGTCATCCGCTGTCTTTCCTTTTCATAGTCACATAGTGGTAAGTATCTTGAGATGTTACTTTAAGCAAATGTTTTGTCTGTGTGTGCTGTAAGCTACTAATAACTGATTTCTCATTGGCAGTGAGATCATTACTGCCTTCAAATCTAACTCAGTCAAATCATCAATCCCAGATTCTCCTCTATAAGGTTCTGTATCTGATCAAACTTTGATACCAAATTCTGCATCCAAGAGCATCATCAGGAATATGGAAACCACTGTTGATACGGGTAAGGGTTAGAGGCTTGCATAGTCATTGGGAAAGCTGGAGGAGTAAAAATCAAGGAAATTGCTATGAGCAAGAAAAGATCAGAAGTACTGGGATCCCAGAAAACAGGCACTGGATGAGCTTAGATGCCCATGACATGGAAGTAGGTGATTCTAAAAGGTCACCAAGAAGCCATTGGCAACCACTCATAGCCAATTGTCACTATAGAATAGAAGCTTCTTGTCTATATCCCAAATCTCATTGAGAACCTCTCAAGGACAGAATCTAAATAAGACCCAGGTGGCAAGAAGTCTAGGGCTTTCCACTTCTGCATTAGGCAGTACTGAATTTTGACATTTAAGTATATCACACAATGACCATGGAGAGAAAATTAAATCTCAAATGTTGGACTTCTTTTAATTGTCTCAAACCAAATGAATCAATCGTAGTCAAATGTAAAATTCAGTTCTATTAATTCTAGATGGTTGAATTTGGTCAATATTCTTAATCTTTAAACTTTCATTTCCTCCTCTGTAATTGGGGTTAATTATAAGGAATTTTCTTAGTTTTGTTGAAAAGATACAATATGCATATAAAGAGACTGAGATAAATGTAGATAATCATTATTAAATAATATGACATGATAGTATTTCTTTTGTTTATATGATTGCTTTGTGTGTAAATTCATGTCTATATGTATCATGTTTTGTGTTTCAATAAAAAAGCACTACTTTTGAGGTAGAAATACCTTTATTTAAATGATATAGGCAGAAAAACTAAAATATAAATAAAAAACCTCTGACACAGTGAGACTGAATATCATATATATAACAATGTAGCTGAACTCAGGCTATCTGCCTTTTCAGCACCTTATTTTATTTACAAATATAGATTTGTGATGATATCAGCACTATAATTTTGTGCCTAGTTTATATACATTCCTAAATTAAACTAAAATCATTAATTTTGAATGCTCTGCCTTAGAAAAATGATACCATATGGATCATGAAAACATGATTTATGTTAGTTTGAAAGCCAGAAGTTAAGTAGACATTAACTTTGATAATTCCAATTCAAGATGTGATATTTATTCCAACTCAGATCTCTTAAGAGATTCATTCTAGAGTTAAATGGGCAAGTCACATATTATCTTCAGGCTATGTTACTGAAATCAAGATTGATAGGTGATTTTTTTTTTACCTCTATAAAGAACATTTTATCTGATGTTAAATGGCTTGTTTTATTGGGAAACTTCCTATTTTATTACCCATCTGATAATCTGAATTAGTCATCACTGAGTTGTAAACAGAATTGCACACTTTATAACTTTTTTTCTTTTTTCTCCTGTTTAAAGTTTTTCCAATTATAGTAGTGGTCTAGAATGAAAAATGAGCAAATGTGTGCATGTAACTAATTGCATAATAAACTTTTACAGTCTGCTATTTAATTATTCCTCTTTCCTATTCTCAGCTTATTATCTCTAGTTACATGCTCCAAACGTTGATTAGGGAAACTATTTTTTAGTGTAATGGATTTTTTTTAAGTTAAGTAAGAGGCAACAAAATACAAAATACATTTATTGCTTTCTGAAGGCAACACTTTGAATGAAGGAAATGTCACTTACAGATGTATAAATTGCCCCTTATTATTCTACTTCACAAGTGGTGTATTCTTTTAACAATGACATCAGACAGGAATGTGTATTAGAAACATATCTATCATTATGAAATGCCAGATCAAGTTGTGCAGACATGAAAGATGTAACTCTGCAATTGGTTTATCCCAGGATGTCTAGATATGATGTCTAGATGTATGTCATCAATGAGTTAAAAAGGGACATATACTCTTATAAGAACGTAATGGTATCTGACAAACAGAACTGTTCATTTTAAGGTGATCATAGGGGAAGACAGGAAAAAATGAAACAAGACGAAACCAGAGAGGGAGAAAAACCATGAGACTCATAATCATAGGAAAAAAACTGAAGGTTGCTGGAGGGGAGGGGGGCAGAGGGATGGGGTAACTTGGTGATGGACACTGGGGAGGGTATGTGTTGTAATGAGCACTGGGTATTATATAAGACTGATGAATCACAAACCTGTACTCCCTGAAACAAATAATACATTACATGTTAATTAATTGTATTTAAATTTTTAAAAAACTGCTAACACACACAAAGATAAAAGTTATCCCTAAGAAGATCAGAATCTCTGTCCTTACACATCGTAGAAAACAAAACAGATGTGTCTTGAAATAAGGAAAGAGTCATTTGGCTTTGGCAATGATTTTTCTAACAGTTCCAAGTTGACTGCATCTTGTTTCTCCAATTAATCAACATGCTCTGGTGTTATAGATTTTTTTTTTTTACTCCTTAGTATAGCCTAAATCAGAGAGCCATTCTTGAGCCAAAGTAGAGGCCACTGGGGCAATACACATTATGCTTTTCTCCAGCTCCTTAGCTCTATTAGTTTAAAAATAACAAAAAAGGCAGCCTTCATGTTGGAGGAGAGAGAGACTAATTATAAAAGGGATTTTTAAAGAGGCATCTCAAAGAGAGGAGTGGCAGTTCTATCCCATCCTCAGCAATGATAGAGGTGGGGATTCATGTTGTCAAGGTAACTGACCCCAACTGTCACAACAGGTAAGTTGGAGAAACTTAACACATGAAAGGTTCATTTTTAGCTTGTACAAAGTCCAGTATAGGTCCAGTGGCCCATCCTGTCCCCATGCCATACTGATCCTCCCAAGTCACATGGCAAAGAAAGAGAGAGATGAAGAAATCTTGAGGGATGTATTAATGGGGCAGGTTTAGAAATTACACACCCCATTATCTATCCATATCCCAAGAGCCAAAATTAAATCCAACCACAAGGGAGGCTGGGAAATATGGAGGACCAGAGGGCTATTTGGTGATCCCTGAGAAAAACATAAATGTCAATCATTAGTTATCTCTTTCTCATGCCTAAGAATGAATATTGTTACAGTTAGTTTGGTCTCCTTCTTTCTCTCAATCTCAACCTCTCTCTTCCTCTCTCTCTCTCTCTCTCTCTATCTTTTCTCTATTTCTATCTCTATCTCTTTTGAGTAATCAGGTATCAGATAATGATAAAAACCATTTTGCTTTGGATTTACTCTCGCGAGCTCTTATTCCCACCAAGTTCTTTTTCCCACTCTAGAGGTAGGTGGATGGAATTCCTCAAGTGTTTCGCAGACTGCAGTCAACCACTATGAATTACATCTGCTCTCTGTGTATCTGTATACCTCTGTTGTCCAGAGACGTCCTTACACCTACCAATAATGCCACTGGCTCGCCAGTGCCTTCTGGCACAGACTGCCCGGCTTCATCTCTCCATAGCTGCTAAAAGACTGCCATTTCTTCAGGAAATTTCTGTGCCAGGCAGGGAAACTGAGCTGCACGGCGTATTAACTTTTTCTTCCATAGCAATAGTACGAGAATGTGGCTCACTATAACCTTGGGCCATTTCGATGGCTGTTTAATTTCAGATGCCAAGCCTGGGTAAGAATAAGGAATTAGGGCGCCTGGGTGGCTCAGTGGGTTAAAGCCTCTGCCTTTGGCTCGGGTCATGATCCCAGAGTCCTGGGATCAAGCCCTGCATCCGGCTCTCTGCTCAGCAGGGAGCCTGCTTCTCCATCTATCTCTGCCTGCCTCTCTGCTTACTTGTGATCTCTGTCTGTCAAATAAATAAAATCTTTAAAAAAAAAGAATAAAGAATTAATTTTGTCCTCTTTGTCCCTCCCTTCTATGACGTGAGAGGTAGAACACTGTCTTTCTCTGTTTCTGCTCTCTTCCCCGTCTTATAAGTCAACTCCAGTACTCCAAGAACTCAGTCTTTTTCATGTTCACTTATCAACCACTTCTTAAAGAATTTGATGGCAAATTTATCTCAAATTTTGTATTTCCTAGGGAATTTGATATGGCAGCAAAATTTAATTTTAAAATTTAAAATTTTAAAATTTAAATTTAAAAATTTTTAAATTAAATTTAATCTTACTGAATTTATAGCATGGCCTAAGATTTTAGTTTACACTTGCTAGGAAGTATTAATCTCTACCATGTTAAGAAGAGGTTTCCAGAAAAGAGACTCTTGATAATACTCAAAATGTTATTTTGCATCTTCTTTTCCTTTATTTTAGCTTCTCCTGGCCCTAGGCGGACTAATTACATAAGGGAGAATAGGACGGAAGAAGTACAGTTTTGTTTTGTTTTCTTTTCTTTTTTTAAAGATTTTATTTATTATTTTGACAGACAGAGATCAGACGCAGGCAGAGAGGCAGGCAGAGAGAGAGGAGGAAGCAGGCTCCCTGCCGAGCAGAGAGCCCGATGTGGGGCTCGATCCCAGGACCCTGGGATCATGACCTGAGCCAAAGGCAGAGGCTTTAACCCGCTGAGCCACCCAGGCGCCCCAAGAAGTACAGTTTTAAAACATTTGTTTAATAAAGCCCCCACCTGCAGGACTGACATTTAATTCTCAGTTTATCTCCATTATCTTGGAATTAGTCAATCATTTTCATTTGATGGTAAAATCTGTAAGGGTAGGAAAAATATTCTCTTTATTTCCTATGACCCAACAGACTTTAATGGTGTTCCATGCAAATAATGGAAATTAGGTAAAAAAAAATAGAAATAATTAAAAAAAATGTTCTCAACTGTTAACTATCTTCATGCTTCTCATATACATAGAGAGATTTAGTAGCATTACATGTGACAGAAAACAAATGTTTCTGACCTTGGGAGTAAAAGTCTTGTTTGTATTGTTTCCTGTTATATCCCTATTACTCAGAGCAGTGGCTGGCACATAATTCCCAATGGTTGAAAAATAAATAAGAGATAATGGTTCACTGTTGAATAAAGATGCTAGTAAAACCATTTCATTTTGGTTGAAGAAGATATTAACATTGCAGCTAGCTATTTGCAATCCTCTGAGTCATGCTTTACATAGTATCTTGATCTACATTTATTTTAAAAAATAAGAATGACATGTAAGTTTAAAGACTTGTATAATTTTCCCAGACAGATATTTAGGAAAACTTACAATATTGATATATAATCTTTCTCTTCTGATTTATATTTAGAAAGAAACTACTTCTAAATTTTTGTTTGCTTACTTCGGACATGAAGACAAAGGGATTGGGCTGAGTCACCCATTAACAGTAGTAAGAAATCACTCAGTACTCCTTACTAGAGGAATAGATAATATTTCCAAAGCAAATAATTAAGCAGTCTTCCACAAATCAGATCTTGCATATACAAATATAATATGCAAAATCAAGCATCACACACCATTTAATCATTTTACATATAAAAAAGTGGAGCACAAGAAATTTCTGCAGCTTACTCAGGCTCTGTTTCCAAGCTTCCAATTGACTCTGTCTTGGCAATTCCATAGATGAGTCATTTGGTCATCTGTTCTGATAACCCCAGAGCTCCCACAGGGTTCTGAATTTTCAACAGCCCTGAGGCACAGCACACCCAGCTCCTAGCCAGAGTCTTGCTTGGGATAAGAACTCAGTAAATGGCTTTTACTTGAATTGAGCTGCTATGATTATGAGCTCATTAATGATACGGTTGACTTCTATTTTCCTTCCTTTCCCTCCTGCCCAGACTTTCTGCAGAAAAGAATCAAGGAAGGTTGTTCACTTTATCCAGACAAATATATATGGGTAAGGATCACATGTATTTTACAAATGTAAAATAGAGTGGAAGAAGGAGGAACAGTTCCCTTTTCATCATTCAGAGGTTTTTAGCAGTATAATGTTTCATAGTGTAATGAATAACAGAATTGATCCCAAGTGGAATTAAAATGGTTTAGATTTCAGAAAGACAAAAGAGTTCTCAAATTATTTTTCTTCTAGGCCTGTCCATCAACTATAGTTCAATTTATCCCTCCATAGTTAATTTTTAAAATCAGAATGATAAACAAGTGTAGATCCAGAAGTTTTCTTAAACTCTCTCTCCCTAAACCTGCTATCTAATCTGTCCCCAGAGTGTGTAAATCCTACTCTTTAATGTCTCTTAAGCTTTTTTCCACTACCACTGCCTAATCTCAGAACCTTACCAAATCTAGTGGCTTTCTTATTCTTTTTCCGGAATCCAGTTTTGTTTCTGCTCATTCCAGCCTCAAATCTATACCCGGAATATTTTATCTAGAATCTGAATCAACCATGTCACTCTTCTGCTTAAATATCTCAGTGTCCCCAAAGAAACTATGCAGTGAGTGCCCTCTTAAGATATTATTTTAGAGAAGATCCCATAAGCCCTGGATAGTGATCTTAGCTAACACTCTGTGGACAGGAAAGGTGAATTCAAAATTGTTACGATTTAGGACAAAAACTTGCAGTGCCCCAAAGATCAAGGCTTAGTGAAACAAATTGGATATATCCCAGAGATGGGATGCTATACTGCCATTAAAAATCATTTTGAAGATGAATACTGAATGATCTATGGAAATATTTTGAAGATAGTCTTGTGAGAACAAAAGCAGGTTATTATTTCAAATTACCTCTAAATTGAATTTATGAGCCTGGTGGTACACCGCTTGGTAATAGGTCTTAAGAAGAGGAGGAAGTTTTCTGAATTGAGAAACTGGGTCATTATAAGTGCCATTTTGCTGAGAAAAAAAAAAAAGGAGAGAGAGGAATAGTAAGTGTCTAAGGAAATGTTAAGTTCCATCACAGAACCACTGACATTTCTTTTTAAAACTTTGAAGTGTGTCAGAGAAAGACCATAGCTATCATTTTCTTTAACACAATTATATCCCTTGCCTTTGGAGACCTTTGGGACTTCAAGATAAAAAGCTTCTGCACAACAAAGGAAATAGTCAACAGAACAAAGAGGCAACCCACATAATGGGAGGAGATATTCACAAATGACATGACAAAGGGCTGATATCCAAAATCTATAAAGAACTTCTCAAACTCAACACTCAAAAAACAGATAATCAAGTCAAAAGACAGACAGAAGACATGGGCATACACTTCCTCAAAGAAGACATATAATGGCTAACAGACACATGGAAAAGTGTTCATCATCATTAGCCATCAGGGAAATTCAAATCAAAACCACATTGAGATGCCACCTTATACCAGTTAGAATGGCAAAAACTGACAAGGCAAGAAACAACAAATGTTGGAGAAGTTGTGGAGAAAGGGAAACCCTCTTACACTGTTGGTGGGAATGCAAATTGGTGCAGCCACTTTGGAAAACAGTGTGGAGGTTCCTTAAGAAATTAAAAATAGAGCTACCCTATGACCCAGCAATTGCACTACTAGGTATATATTCCAAAGATACAGATGTAGTGAAAAGAGCAGCTATTTGCACTCCAATGTTCATAGCAGCAATGTCTACAATAACCAAAATGTGGGAAGAGCCAAGATGCCTTTCAGCAGACGAATGGATAAAGAAGATATGGTCCATATACACAAGGGAATATTACTCAGCCATCAGAAAGGATGAATACCCAACTTTTGCATCAAGTTGGATGGGACCAGAGGAGATTATGCTGAGTGGAATAAGTCAGACAGAGAAGTAAGCAGGTTTCACTTATTTGTGGAGCATAAGGAATAGCATGGAGGACACTGGGAGAAAGGAAAAATGAAGAGGGAGAAATTCCTGGGGGAAATGAACCATGAGAGACTATGGACTCCAGGAAACAAACGGAGAGTTTTAGATGGGAGAGGGGTAGGGGGACAGGTGAGCCTGGTGGTGGGTATTAAGGAGGGCACAGATTGTATGGAGTGCTGGGGGTTACACAAACAATGAATCATGGTACACTACATCAAAAACTCATGATGTACTATGTGGTGACTACAATAACACAATTTAAAAAATAATAAAGCAATGATATCAAAGGGCTAAAGCCACTAGCATCTTTCAGCTATTGAAAGTGGGTAGAATTCAAGCAGACTGGATCAGACAATCTGGGTTCCTGAGAACTGCCCTAGTTCAAGCCCAGCTCTGCTCCTTTTTCATTTCCTGGCCTTGGGCTACTTCTGTGTCATTGACCCGCATCTCATTGTCACCCGCACAATGAAGGTGATAATAGCACCTCCTTAGCTCTTGCAAAGAACTTAGACCAGGGCTTCTCTCAACAAGGGCTATACGGTCTGCGGGGCCATTTGGCAACAGTCTGGATACATTTTTGTTCTCGCAACTGGGATGGGGCATGCTACTGGTATTTAGTGGACAGAAGCCCAGGCTTCTCCCACTCCATGTCAACAGTGCCAAGGTTGAGAAATCCCAGCTCAGACAGAAAATGTCATATAATATTAGCTCAAATGATACTGGTTATTATTCTTACATCCTCAGACCATGTACCTCTGGATTTATTTCTTCTCTATTGACATTATCAAACACTATTGTCAGAATTCCTAAAAATGTGAGTGCTGTTTTTGAAATAGTCTTCAGTTTGGGTCAGAAAATAATATCATTTTTCTTCCTACATATAATCACTGCCACCTCTCTGGGAGAAAACATAAAATCCTATCCTATTACTATGTGCAGCTCAGTGTCCAGAATCTGTGGGTAACTAGCAGGTCACATCAGTCCTACCCAGATGTGGCACTGATTTGTCTACTCCCCTATAAACTAAACAGGCAAATTATCTACCTCCTCAACCACATGTTGCATGTCTGAAACCTAACTCAGAGCTTCTCAAACTGCCTTTGAGGAGGGACTGACTTTGCTTGCTTGTTTGTTAGTTTTCCCCCTAATCCATCGTGGACTGATACTTTAAAATTTTTAATTTAAGTGGATTACTGGAAAAAATAAAATTAAAAAATACATGCAAAATACAAATCTTTCTCTCTTATTAGATTCAACACTCAGAAAATTACATTTCAGTAGATAAGATGATAATAAACTTAGCACAAAGAAACCAAAAAGCTAATAAAGTATACCCTTCACTCATTGAAAGTGTATGCATGGGAGATTAATATAGATCATTACTATGACCCTGGCTATAAGTAAAACAGTGATACCCATATTAAACACTTTTATGCAGACTGAACACTGCTAAAATAATACATATAGTTTTATCTATTTTTTTAAAAGATTTTATTTATTTGACAGAGAGCAAGAAAGAACAAGCAGGGGGAGCAGCAGAAGGAGTGAAAGAGGGAGAAGCAGACTCCCTGCTGAGCAAGGAGTCCCACTTGGGGCTGAATCCCAGGACCCCAGGGTCATGGCCTGCGCTGAAGGCAGACACATAACCCACTGAGCCAGCCACGTATCCCATAACAATATATATAGTTTTAAATGTGTAAAATGAGTTTGTGTCTGGTTTGTTAATTCACATAATCTAAGTTGGATTGAAGACAACACCTCTTGGGATAATGTGTATCTAAATCATTTTGTGATACATTTTAATGACTCATGAGAGGGGAATCCTTTTCATAGTGGTATGTTGTTGGAAGCAGAAAAGTTCTTGAAGCATATTCAGCAAGCTCCAGATATTGTTTCACTTTTATCCAAAATAAAATAAGTAATGTCATATTTTCAATTCATCAGTAACCAGTTTTAATAATTTATCTAGTATACCAGAGACAGCAAGTAACATTTAAACTATCTTTTGGTTAAAAAAAAATAGGCTTTTCATGTATGTATTTTCTTTTGATGGAAGGCAAAATTTTAAATGTCTGTGACTCAGGCTATGCTCAACATGTGGCCTCCAAAGTCACTGAGGATGAAGAAAAGAGATCTGTGTGTGGAAGGATTATGGGCCAGATTTGCAAAGCCATACATCAATTGCTCATATCTGTTGGTGAGAAAGAATCACATCAGCTCACCATAGAAGCATTATTAGAAACTGTATTATTCAGACCCACTATTAAAAGTAGTCTGATCAGAGGGTGATCCAAATGCTCTCCCAAATCAAAATGGGAAGTCCAAAAAGGCTTCCTGAAGAAGTTTGCATCTGAAGGAATTTGTTGCTGATTGTTATGGACTGAAAAAGTCTCCCTACCCAAAGTCATATGTTGAAGACTTAAGTCCCAATTCTGACTTTATTAGAAGATGGGGCCATGGAGAGGTGATTGGGATTAGGTGAGATCATGCGGGTAGAGCCCTCATGATGGGATTAGTGCCCTTTTAGGAAAAGGAAGAGACCAGAGCCCTTCCTCTCAATGCCAGGTGAGGACACAGGGAAAAGGAAAGGAAACCAGGAAGATGTTCTCACTGAGAACAGAATCCATAGACATCTTAATCTTGGACTTCTAGCCTCTGAAACTGAGAAGTAAGTACCCATTTTTTAAGTTACCAGATTGGTGGTCCTTTGTGATGGCAGCCCAGACCAGGACCCTGGCCGGATGAAGGAGACAGGGAAGGCAATGTCAGGTGCAGTGTGAGTAACAAGTATTGCCTGCAGCCTTGAGCTCTGAGATTCCCTTTCCACAGCCACAAATATCTTCTGAGAATCAAATGATAAAATGCTTTTAAGAGTTCTCAAGAAGCAGAAGGCATAAAAATAGAAGGTTAATTAAGAGCCTGTTGTTGCCTGTTTCATCCCCTGTGCAGTCAACATTCTGGTTCTCCTTGTACCCCAGAGTAAATCGCATTTCCCCCCTGTGGGGATAAATTTGACTGACAACTAGGAAACTGGGCAACCAACTGCTTTATCCTAAAACTGAGTGCATCCCATTGCAAAATACTCATACATTCTAGTCAAATGTCATTAAGCCAGTGTCCTAATTGAGGGAGGCCTAATGCTGCGGACAAGATTAAGGCTCCTATCTTTTTTTATCTAGGGTGTTTATGTAACTTTGCAAGTACAAATCTCTCAGCTGTCTCTGGTAAGCAGTCTGTGGTTTACTGGGTGATTTTGGCAGTTTTTCCTCCAAGAGGTAAGAGCTGAACATTGACCATATCAAGATAAATCATGAGCCTGTCAAACCTCCTGAGACACAGAGAACAGTTTAAATACCCCTAAACACTGCTTGACATTTTTTTTTTTCACCTAAGTTTCTATTGGCCTTCCTTCTAACACTATTTCCAATGCTAGAAACCATTTTCTCTTAGGTGAATTTGTAAGAAGAATGAGAAAACCCTGCAAGATAGATTTGAACTAATACAGGGAGATTGTTAAATACTTTCTATGTTAGAGAGAAAAGGTTTTGCCAAAAATTTAGAGTTTTCCGAAATTTATAAAATTTTAGTCGCCACATTGAAATTATAACTACCAAGAAGTAAATAATGGATTACAAAGTTCCTAAACAACTGGTTTCTCAGAATACATAAATAGATTCAATATTGTTTTTGAGTTTTCAGAGTGATTGTTTAATTAGGTCACATTAAGAGAGCAAAATATGTTTAACTACAAAGATAGTGGAATCTCTTTATAGTTTAATATTTAGGTTAGACCATTAATTCTCAGCAATTCCTTTTGGAGTTGACATCCAAAAAGCCATATTTGAGTGGGCTTTGATATTAGACACTTAGCAAAATCTTTTTATGCTTCAGATTCTGTCCATGAACCAACATCAAATATAGTTTCCCAAGAGAGAACTCTGCAAAAGATAGTGCTCATATTACTGTGTTTCCTACTGTAAACACAAGAATCTCAATTTTAGTACCTGGAATTCACCAAGACTGGGAATATTTACATTGATAATATTTATAGCTTGCCTAAACCTAGAACTTCATGAAAAGGAATAATGGGATCCATTGAAAATGACCAAACATATATTCTGCAAAAACCACAATTAGTTTTTCAAATGTAGTTCCAAGGGAGAAATGTCTGTTTATGCCTTCTGCCCATTTCTTGACTGGATTGTTTTTTGGGTGTTGAGTTTCATAAGTTCTTTATAGATCTTGGATACTAGCCCTTTATCTGATATGTCATTTGCAAATATCTTCTCCCATTCTATAGGTTGCCTTTTAGTTTTGTTAACTGTTTCCTTTGCTGTGCAGAACCCCTTTATCTTGTTGAAGTCCCAACAGTTCATTTTTGCTTTTGTTTCCCTTGCCTTTAGAGATGTGTCTAGCAAAAAGTTGCTGTGGCCAAGGTTGAAGAAGCTGCTGCCTCTGTTCTACTCAAGGATTTTGATGTATTTAGGTCTTTCATCCATTTTGAGTTTATCTTTGTATATGGTGTAAGAGGATGGTCCACGTTCATTCTTCTACATGTGGCTGTCCAATTTTCCAGCACCATTTATTGAAAAAACGGTCCTTTTTCCATTGGATATTCTTTCCTGCTTTGCCAAAGATTAGTTGGCCATAGAGTTGAGAAGCCATTTCTAGGTTCTCTATTCTGTTCCATTGATCCATTTGTCTGTTGTTTTTGTTTTGTGTTTGTTTGTTTTGCCAGTACCATACTCTCTTGATGATTAAAGCTTTGTAATATAGCTTGAAGTCTGGCATTGAGATGCCACCACCTTTGGTTTTCCTTTTCAACATTCCTCTGGCTATTTGGGGTCTTTTCTGGTTCCATAAAAATTTTAGAATTATTCGTTCCAGCTCTGTGAAAAATGTTGATGGTATTTTGATAGAGATTGCCCTGAATGTATAGATTGCTCTGGTAGTATAGACATTTTAACAATATTTATTCTTCCAATCCATGAACATGGAATGTTTTCCCATATCTTTGTGTCTTCCCCAGTTTCTTTCATAAATTTTCTGTAGCATGGGAAGAAGACATGAACAGACATTTCTCCAAAGAAAACATACAAATGGCCAACAGACACATGAAAAAATGTTCCACAATACTTGGCATCAGGGAAATATAATTCAAAAGCGCAATGAGATACCACCTCACACCAGTCAGAATGGCTAAAATTAACAAGATGGGAAGCAACAAATGTTGGCAAGGATGCAGAGAAAGGGAAACCTCTTTACACTGTTGGTGGGAATGCAAACTGGTACAGACATTCTGGAAAATGATATGAGGGTTCCTCAAGAAGTTAAAAATAGAGCTACCTTATAACCCAGCAATTGCACTACTAGGTATTTACTCCAAAGATATAGGTGTAGTGATCCAAATGGGCATCTGCACCCCAATGTTCATAGCAGCAATGTCCACAATAGCCAAACTGCAGAAAGAACCAAGATGTCCAATGACAGATGAGTGGATAAAGAAGATGGTGTGTGTGTGTGTGTGTGTGTGTGTGTGTATACATAAATATATATACATAGTATGTGTGTTGTGTGTATATATATATACACACAACACACACATTGAATAATTACTCAGCCATCAGAAAGGATGAATACTTATGATTTACACTGATGTAGATGGAACTGGAGGGCATTATGCTGAACAAAATTAATCAATCAGAGAGACAATTAACATATGATTTCACTCATATGTAGAATATAAGAAACAGGGCAGAGAACCATAGGGGAAGGGAGGGAAAAGAGAACAGGAAGAAATCAGAGAGAGAGAAAAACCATGAGAGACTCTTAACTATAGGAAACAAATTGAGGGTTGCTGGAAGGGAGGTGGGTGGGGGATGGGGTAATTGGATGATGGGCATTAAGAGGGACATGTGATGTGATAAGTACTGGGTGTTATATGAAACTGATAAATTTTTGAACACTACATGTGAAACTAATGATAAGTTGGTTAATTTTATTTAAATTAAAAAAAGAAGAAAAAAATAGATGTAGTTCCAAGAGATGTTGACATTTTGAAACATTAACTAAATTATTGTTTATTGCTGATATTTCCTCTCCTCCTCAGCCCTTCCTGCATTCAGATGAGTAGGTACTCAGCACCATTGTGTTCCAGAAGGGGAGCTGCAGCAAGAAGCAAGAAAATATGAGAAGGAGGTCCTGGATTCAGAAGTTCCACATGCAGAGAAAAGACACAAATAGTAGATTTAAGAGAATACCTGTTGCAGAAAAGTACATTTTCTACTGTATGCTCTCCCCTCCCCACCTACTACAAACTAAGAAGAGTGTCTTCAGAATCCTTGGGGATAGGTGATCTAGAGGGGCAGCAATAACATGCTTGTGGATCTTTAAGGAGGAGCGTGGACTCTGCCTGTCACCTTAACTCCCCACTCCCCAGTGGTCCGGAGCAGAAGGGGATCACATGGCCACTCCCAGACAGATCAGAGCAGGCAAAAGACCCTGTGGTAACTAACAATGGCCATAGAGGCATCGAAGCAGATGAGACCCTAGATAAACATGGCGTGTCCATGGCCCAAGGTGGAGCATGAACAGCTGAAAATTCCTAAGGGGGACCCTGGAGGTAGCCTCTCAGATGATGTCCAGTGCTGTAGGATACTTAAAACACTCCTGAAAAAAAAACAGAGAGAAGGGTAATGCTGAGGGACCTGAACTGGGCTTGAGAAGTGCATTAGCAGTACCTTTGGATGGACCTCCAAGGACTGGACAGGACAGTAGTGCAGGGCAGATACTAGGGCAGTGACATAGGTGGGAAACTCCCCTCGTGCCCCTCCCCCCGGTCTAATGAAAACCACAACACAGTCCCCTTGGTATATAGACATATGTTTGGGGAAAAGGAAGTAGAGGCAGTGAGATAAACTTGAGTTGTCTGAGATTAAATGTCCACAATCTGATGCAATGGAGGTTCCACACAGAATTAAATTCATTTAAAAAAATAATAAAAAATGATACAATAAACTACCTGAGTTTATGATCTGAAACACATAACTAGCTACTTCAGAATATATTTTTAAGTCTTCTGAACTCATAGTTCCTCTTCATGATGGAGCGTAGTATAACTTTTATCAGGGCTAAAAAAAAAATCATGTTGGTTGAGTCTCGATCCTATTCAAAGTGCCCTGGGGAGTTCTCGTCACACATGAGATGGGATAGGATGGCCATAGCTAGCTTTGAGCATGTGTTACTAAATCTTAGTAAATATATTCCAACATACATTCAAAGTACATCACTTAAAGACTGAATCTTTGCCAGCTGATTCAGTGGAAGGCTTTGCTTTCATCCAAAATTCTATGCAAAATCCTAGCTCTGGCTGTGTTTCCTCATTGCATTTCTCTCTAATCTCAAGGTTCTGTGTCTGCCAAGCAGCTTCATTCAGGCTCTTTGTGGAAACCTCTCTCTCTCTCTCTCTCTCTCTCTGGCAGCTGTGTTCTCTCTATAGGATCATCAGTCTTCTGCAGGCTGTGGTGATAGGATGGGTTTTTAAACTCTTTTGGCAGAAAGAGTCACTTCCTGCCTGGGGAGAAAGATGAAAGTGAACCCCACACTGTGCAGAAACATGGACACCATGACACTTCCCGCACGGTCCAGCTCCCACCACCCCACCACACTCACTCAGAGCTGAACTGCCGCGGCCTTTCTTGACCTGGACCATCTGAGCTGCATCCACTTCTCAGCTCAAGTCCCCAGGACAGGCAATTTCCAAATATTCAGAGGCTCAGCTTTATAGTATGAAAACTTGAGATTAGTTACTGCATTTCCTACTATTATTTGAGTATGCTTTAATAGGACACCCCCAGTAACTGAAATGTGTGCACCATACATTAAAAAGCAACTGTCATAAAAGCTCTAGCAAAATCATTCCTGTGGCTATGTTACAGAAAAGGTGTTGTTAGAGTCATTGGTTATTGGAATGCAAGGGAAGATCCCTGTTCCTGGTTGGTTTCCATGACTTGACTTTAAGAAAACACAAGTCCTAGAGGCAGTTCAGAATCTGTCTTCTGGAGTGGACACATATAGAAAACAGGCCATGGAAGATACTTGGCAGTATTTCAATAGGAAATTGACCTTGTGGCTGTAGAAAGAGACCTACGGAAAAATAAGGACACCTAAGTCTCATGCCAGAGCCACCCAGGCAGACCTTTCTCCTGCTTTCTTATATACCTGCTGCCCACAGGGATTTGGGAATTATTGCTAACTGCTTTCACTTTTTTGGAGATTTTAATCAATTCTTCCCAAAGCCAGGAACTTGTGGGTAGCATGAAGATCACTGGCTCTCTTTATTTAGACTGACAGAGGTGAGAACCCATGAAAGATTTAACCTTTCACCAGTAGACATGATGAGTCACACTGACAGTGGGAACATCCCACACAACTGGACTGTAAACATCCCCAACCACTACCTGTCATTCCTTAATGAGATCCCTTGATGATATGGGAGAACCAAGGAGACAGATTCATGACCCTAAATGGAAGATGAGAGAAGAACCCAAACACCTGGTTTCCATAGAAGGTTTCCCATCCATGCAGACTCAGTTCCTTTCCTGGGCTCCAAACTCAAAAAGACAAAGATAAGAGGGACAATACAAACAGAACTAAAGCCAGGTTCAGAGGTAGGCAGGTAGGTGGTTGTTGGAACCAACCATTCTCAGGGAACCTGAGACTGCAAAGAAATGTCACTAATCTCTAGAGTAGATCCAGTTCCCTTTGAGAGCCATACAACTGAGGGACAAGGGCTGAACTGGTCTAGACCATAGATAAGAAATTGGGTGCACCAAAAGTTTTTCTTATTCTCATGGACAGTTTGGACTCTGTTGCAAATAAGCATTAATAATTATGTATTTTTGTTCCACTTAAAATTCACTGATATATTAACCTACTGGGTTGAGCCTGCCCAGGATACTCACGTGCCCATCCCAGCCTTCACCTTAGACATCATCTTCATCCAAAATGTTAATATTCCAATCATCATAAGTTCTCTCATTCTCTGCTTCATTTGATTTTTAAAAGTATTACCTCAAAATATAGTTTATTTTGATAACTGAGTTTCCTGGCATCCTTTTAAGTCTTGCAACTGTGTTAGTTTCATAGGGCTGCTTTCCCAAATTGCCACAAACTGGGCAGCAATAGAAACATATTCTCTCACAGTTCTGGAGGCTAGGAGTCTGCAATCGTGGTGTCGGCAGGGCCTCCCTCTGAGATCTCTAGGAGAGAAACCGTCCTTGTTTCCCCCAGCTTCTGACACCTCCATGCGTTCCTTGGCTTGTGACAGCATCACTGCAATCTTCACCTCTTGATTCACATAGTCTGGGTCTCAGATCTCTCAGCAAAGACACCTCTCCCTGGATTTAGGACCCACTCTAAATCCAAGATGATTCCATCTGGAGATCTGACATTTACAGAGACTCTGTATTCAAATAAGATCACATTTACAGGTTCTAGGGGTTAAGACTTGGACATATTGGGGTGCCTGGGTGGCTCAGTGGGTTAAGCCTATGCCTTCGGCTCAGGTCATGATCTCAGGGTCCTGGGATCGAGCCCCGCATCGGGCTCTCTGCTCAGCAAGGGAGCCTGATTCCTCCCCTCTCTCTCCCTGCCTCTCTGCCTACTTGTGATCTCTGTCTGTCAAATAAATAAATAAATAAAATCTTTAAAAATGTTTTAAAAAAAGACTTGGACATATCTTTTGGGGGGGCCATTACTCAACCCTCTATAGCACCCAAGACAAGTGCTTCACCTGCCTCACCCAACTTTCAACCCCACCGCAAAGATGTGTGTCCCTTATGGATTCTATCTCATAGTGAGAGGGTCACAGCTGGCCCTTTAAAAGGAATATGGAATGTGTGGACAGGACAATGAAGAATGGTGAGCAACACCCTCACAAGAGTGGGGATTCTGTGCAGACCATCCCATCTATGCAGACAGAATAGCGAGGAAGAAAGAATTGACACTTTTTTGAATTAAAGTTCTTCTTGAGTCTTAAAAGTAAGTTGTAGAGATGTCACCAAACTTCTGTCATAATAAAATATACCTTTGGGGTTTGTTTCACCTAATTTTATTTGTCCCTTGACTTATTTTCTTATTTATTTACTATATGTGTGTGTATACATATATGTGTGTGCATGCACACACACGTATGAAATATATATATATATATATATATATATATATATAATGAAGTAATAGCTTTTTTTAAAAATACCACAGCTGCATGGCTCTAATAAACTGAAATTCTTAGAGCATGATCTTCTTCCCATTACCATGGGAAAGAGCGAGCTACTTTAAAAACACACATACACACACTTCCTGAAGCCATATGGAGACTTTATTCATACAAATAGAAGCTTGGTTTTCTCCCAGTTTCCCACCAGGCACTCATTAGCAAAAGAAAGATCTTTGCCCCACAGTAGGACTTATTAGCATGACCTCCTCTGAGTAAAAGTTTTTACCATTCCTTGCATTGGATTTTAAATATGCACATTGTTCATTATCACCACAATGACATCAAAGTCCTACAAAATGTAAATATGCACCATAATCAATTCTGATGTGAAACATTCATTTTTTTTACCTATAATACAATTTCAGATGAATCTGTATCTATAATATTAGACAAGTCGTGAGTGTTATTTCAGAAAAGTGTATAAATTCAGTGTATTTGGGTAAACTCACATTTAATACATTTAAAATTTGGCACCATGTGAGCAAATTATTTGCAGACTAGTAGACAGGATGAATAATTTGACACCATATGGAGACTATGAACCACAGCAATTTCTACACTGTTGATCATGTCTAAGATAAACAATGTAACCAAAGTGAATTTTTACTTTTTCATTATTTTCTTGGTATTCTTAAAGAACTAAATCCAACTGAGTAAATTTTAGATCTTACTGGTGTTATTCAATGATTCATGAATCAGGTAGCTTCCCCTTTAGCAGATAGAAAGTTGAAAATAGAGCTACCCTATGGTCCAGCAACTGCACTATTAGGGATTTACCCCAAAGATACAAATGTAGTGATCCAAAGGGGCACCTGCACCCAGTGTTTATAGCAGCAATATACACCATAGCCAAACAATGGAAAAAGCCCACATGTCCATCAACAGATGAATGGAGATATATATGTGTGTGTGTGTGTGTGTGTGTATACATATATATATATATATGCATACATGTACATACACACACATACACACACACAATGGAATACTACTCAGTCATCAAAAAAAGAAATCTTGGCATATGCAATGACATGGTGGAACTAGAGGGTGTTATGCTAAGCATAAGTCAATCATAGAAAGACAATTATCGTAAGATCTCACTCATATGTGGAATTTAAGAAATGAAACAGAAGATCATATAGAAAGGGAGGGAAAATAAAATACGACAAAATCAGAGAGGGAGACAAATCATAAGAGACTCTTAATCACAGGAAACAAATGGAGGGTTGCTGGAGGGGAGGTGGGTGTGGGGAAGGGGTAACTGGGTGATGGACATTAAGGAGGGCACATAATGTAATGGGCACTGGGTATTATATAAGTCTGATGAATCACTGGACTTCACCTCTGAAGCCAGTAATACACCATATGTTAATTTATTGAATTTAAATTTAAAAATAATAATAATTTTTTTAAAAAGAAAGGAACTCCAAGGAGTTATACCAAATGAGAGACTTTTATTGACAGAAGGGAAGGAGACAAGTAAGTTATACTAGCAAAGAGTGATTGGTTGTGGCAAGGTCACCTTCCTGTAGGGAATGGCCTGGGTCTAGTAAGGCAGATTACCTTACTAGTGCTGACCAGTTAATTCCAGGCTGACCAGTTTAAGATTTCATTCCTGGGAAAGGCAGAAATATAATTAGGTTAGATATTACATCTTGGTCTGTTGATGTGGAACTTAGCATAAATGACTCCATTTGAGGCTCTTGTCTTTTTTTTCCCCCAACAGTATATGATATCTAATGTTTAAACTGTGAGAAGCAGTTTTCTAAGAGATCCCCTTACATGCATCTTATTATTCATTAATTAAGGGGGAGTTATTTGCATTTGCCCTTTTGTGAATTTAACACAAAACATGCTTTCTGCTTTCTATGTTCAACTGATATTTCATAGAGAAAAGGGTTAAACAACAAAACTTTAAGTGAATAGTGAATTTTTCTCATACAGTGTAAGTCAGGGAACCCCTCATGAGGGAACAGGATGAGAAGGTATCATGAGGCAGGGGTGAAGGCAGAGGGTATCATGAGATTGGGCAGATGAGTAGGGCACTTAGGGAGAATGAACATTTAGATTTAGTAAGTTTTCTTTCAGATCCCTCCCACTACCTAGACCCTCATGAGTGCTGTGGATGGGAGGAGAGGTTGTCAGTGAGAGCTAAAAGAGCTTCTAGGTTATAATGCAGCAAGTACGAGCTATTGAACCACCGAGATATCTTTTGAGTCTGTCTTCTCCCAATTCAATGCTATATCATATCTTACACTTGATTGTTTTATTTTTTTGTTTGTATATTTTTGTTGTTTTTTGTTTTGTTATTTTTGTTTTGTTTTTGCCTTTGTTTTTCAAATTTAATTTAATTTTATTTACATTCAATTAATGACCATATAGTGTATTATTGGTTTCAGAGGTAAAGTTCAGTGATTATCAGTTACATAGAACACCCAGTGCTCATTACAGAACGTGCCCTCCTTTTTTTTTTTTAAATTATGTTATGTTAGCCACCATACAGTATGGTTTCACTCTGCCAAATTGTTGACTTCTCAATTTGTCCCAAGGAGTAGGGGGTGCCCACAAGTGTGTTCACTTGATTGTTTTAATATTAGCCTAACTGCTCCATACTCTGTGTTAACCTCATCAAACCTGGACTTAACACTTTGCCAGAAATATTCTTCTAAAACACACATCTGACCATGTCGTGCCACTGATGAAAATGGCTCTCAATAGAGTAAATTTCGAATTCCATAGCAGGGTTCATGGACTCATTCACCATTCGACTCAACCTACTTTTCCAGTCAGCTTCTTATTCCTTGGGACAGTTTGAGAAGCCAACAATTTGGCGGAGTGGAACCATAATAATTCATAAGTAATGATGAGAAGTGAGAGGGAAGAATCTTCCTTGGAACCCCAAGGCACTGGAGGGCAGAAGAACATCAGCATTTATATGCCTGCTTCAGGATTTGGGGATCCTGGGGTGGGAAGCAGCCAGTTGGGCCAGGTCTCACTCGGGTCTGAGGTTTTTCCTAGAAAATATTTAACCCTTTCAAATGCTCTTCCCAGATTTCAATGACACACCCATGCTTTACCACTTTTTTAAAACTCTGTCTTTGGAAAAGATTGCAAATGTCAAATGGTTCTTCCCATGGGAACACAAATTTCATATTGATCGACTGAACTCCCAAAATTTGCAGGCATGGAGATGAACTGAGATGTAACTAGTATGCTTCAGGAACTCATAGGACCTTTAAAAGCCTTGGATTTTTAATGAGAAATTCACTGACTGCAGGAAACTGTCTCCTTTCCTTGCCGTATACCCAAAGCCCTGCCAAGGAGAGGGAAAGAATGGGTACAATTAAAGGAGCGTGTTCTGTAAGGAAAGGTGAATGAGACCTGGAGAGCAGGGGACACGCCGGGCTGGCATTTCCTGGGGCACAGATAAGAGACAGCAGCACAGAGTAGGTCAGCACTGCTGGTCCGGGCAGGAAGGAAGGTGCCAGAGGACAGCACGCACTGTGTCTTCACCTCTCCCAGCTCTTCTCCAAGGGAGGTCCCACTTTATAGAAGGAGACGGTTTGCAGTATTGAACTGGCCCTGTGCCTCTGAAAAGCTAACAATCAGACTCACAGCTTAACCTCTCCCTAGCTGCCCCAAGTCTTAGGAGATGAGGGACCACTTGAAAGCTGTCATTGGCACCTTCTGGTTCTCTGTGAGTGGAAACTCTTTCTCGTGAATGCCATGTAATCACTTACCCCAATCTCAGTGGCTTCTGGATCTGAGGCCTGGGGATTGCAGAAGTGGCTTTGCTTGGAGACAAAGTTCAGCTGGGTCTGGCCTCGGATGAGAATCACATTTTTCCCACCTGTCTGAGAACCAGTGGCTAGTGGCTAGCAGAGTTAAGCCCTTCTAAAAGTGATCTCAGGGGCATGGAAGTGAGAGACACACAACGCTTCTTTAATATCTCTGTTCACATTGCTTTTGCTCACATTCATTGGCCAAAGCGAGACCCATGGTCAATCCCAAAGTTGGAGGTGGGAGGATAGGAAATACATTCTGCCCCATGGGAACATGTAGCGTAAGTGCCTGACATCCATTTTCATTGCCAAGACATCCATTTCAGAGACATTTTACCAGCTGGATGACATAGCTGTTAGTAAAACAGCTACATAAGAAACCAGGATGCTCTCCCACCATGAAGTTCCCCTTTTAGAAAGCCTTTGATGGGACTCCTGGATTGCTCAGTTGGTTAAACCACTGACTCTTAATTTTGGCCCAATGTGGGGCTCTGTGCTGGGCGTGGAGCCTGCTTAAAGTTCACTCTCTCCCTCTGCAGCCCCCCCAAAGCCCTGGGTCACCTAAGTAACTGATCACTTGAGTGACCCTCTTTTCTCCTCCCATGCCCTAATTCCTCTTCTAAAAGTTTTAATTTACCAATAGAGTGAACCTGTGAAAATTTAGACATCCCACCCTTGACCTCAACAAACGTAGAGCCCAAAGTCCGTGCTCCCTCGCTCCTTACCTGAGACCTCTTTGTGTGACCCTTGGGTGTGTGGTATATCCTCCAGGACTTGGGTATAATAGATGTTTTTCTTTTTCCAAAGTTCCCTGAGAGTTGCTGCCAAAGTGCATCGTGCAAACATGTTAAGAGCACTAGGGCTGACCTAACCACAACATTGGTTCCCATCTGGGAAATGTCTTTGGGGGCTGCCAGAAGTAGGAGGTCCCTGTCCAGTGCCCCAGGCATTCCTGGCCAATAGCATCACCATCAATAGGCTTAGACCAACACAAAGCAGAGGGTGAGGTTAGTGAAGAGGTATGGAACAATACTCCATTCTATCCTGCCATGTGAGGCTACAACCTTTGTAATTACTTGAGTTGCCATAGTGACTAAATGCCACAGGCACTGGCTCTCCCAGTGTCCTGCCCTACCCCTGCACTGCATCCCACATCACCACAGTGATGTATTACCGTGATGCTCCCACATGCCTTAGATTACCAGTGTTCAATTTCCCCCCAGCAACAAGGTTATTCAAGCCCTCATCCAATAAGAGTTACCAAATCCCAGAAACACATTTTGAGGGTCTATTTCCTGAAACTACTCCTGGTACCAATTACGCTGTCAGATACAGAATATAATGTTATACCTGGTTTGTGTTTATAATACTTCATGAGAGATCACACTGAATATCCAGCTTTTATACATCCCATTGATAGGAAAGAATTGATATCTTAAAAAAAATACACCTAAACCTTCTATAAATCTTACTATTCAAAAACTACATTAAAAAAATTTCTTGGCATTATTCCCTTCTCAGGATCTTTGTAACAGGTACTGAAAAGCCCCAAGATGGTTAAGAGTTTTAAAGACACAAGGCTGGGAGGAGCAAGATGGCGGAG